>OVAN01009129.1:0-14030 GCA_900406275.1 Anastatica hierochuntica | reverse complement strand
CCCCCCCCCCCCCCCCCCCCACTTCAAAAAATCATCATCTTCTATCTAAAAGGATTCAGACATCTAGATGATCATTCTCAGAGCTACAGGCTTTAATCATTGGACATCTGACACAAACGTCTCAGATCACCCAAGATCTAGAAACATGTACCCATATTATAAAATATTTAAATAATTTTCGAAAATATCAATA
The DNA here is from genome assembly GCA_900406275.1 of Anastatica hierochuntica. NCBI lineage: Eukaryota > Viridiplantae > Streptophyta > Magnoliopsida > Brassicales > Brassicaceae > Anastatica > Anastatica hierochuntica. Next base: position 13,837 of record OVAN01009129.1, on the reverse strand, counting down.
AAATGTCCCTTAATATTTGATATCCCTTATGTCAGGTTCCCAAGAACCTGATTCATTAAAGGTCTTAAAATCCAAACACCAATCCTAGGTTCCCAAAAACCTTATTCATTAAAGGTCTTAAAATCCTAACACCAATTATAGGTTCCCAAAAACCTAATTCATTAAAGGTCTTTAAATCCTAACATCAATCCCAGTTCCCAAAAACCTGAATCATTAAAGGTCTTAAAGTCTTAACATCAATACTAGGTTCCCGAAAACCTGAATCATTAAAGGTCTTAAACTCACAACAACCATTTCAGGCCCGGAAACCTGAGTTATCAAAATTCTTAAAATCTTAGCAATTATTCCAGGGTCTTGGAAACCCCACGTTAAGCTCCAAGCCTCAAAGAAGCCCGATCCTCGAAAGATCTCAGACCGATATATCAATTTAAAGTTTCGAAAACCTGATTTTTGAAACCTAACAGGCCAAAAGCTCAAAGAAATCATTGACAATCTTGGCAATAACCTTTGCCATTAAGTCCCTGAAAATCATTAAGGTTTACTAAGCCCTCAAGAATCTCAAGCGAATGATTGAAGAACCTAATTCCGCATCGATTCACAAGACCTGACGGTCTTCATGAGTCTTGTGGGGCTCGCGGGTTTTGGCTAACTCCTTGGGGGCCTGGGCTCGAAACATCAGGTTCGCAACATCTTCTTTCTCAGACAAAGAAGAAGCTTGGTGAGGGCCAAACGAAGAATTTCCGGTTTCTCTAGCTAGAGATCGAGCCACCATCTCTGTCTTCACGGAAACGACAGCAGCTTTCTCTATCAAACTTGATTCGGAACGCTTGAGCTTCTCACTTCTCTTTGGGGCTTTGGAGCCTCCAGCATCATCGTGACCAATCAAATGTCAAGGGAAGGTTATCGGAAGATAGGAAAAGGAGTCAAAAAGTTACAGAAAGAGTATGAGAAATCGAATCGCTAAAGAAGAGATAAGGAGGGTTACACCTTTTTGTTTTCTTCTACGAAACTAAGATAAAAAAGAAGAAGAAGAGACGGAAGCAGTTAAGGAAAAGCATCATTACCTGGGAGATCGTGGTGAAGGCGTGAGATAATGGGAAAAGAAGTTATTAGCCGCTTTTATATCACATCGAACAGCGTGAAGGCCAAGGCTAAACCCTTCGTCTCTTGATCATTCTCAGCCCTTAGATTCGAAAGCTTAGTCCTGGCCGTTAATTTCAAAAAGAGAAAATATCTCGAGAAAGGTCTAACCTTATCAAGAATATGAGGAGTTAGGTATCGGGCGTGACTTGCATCCGAGGCCTCTTACCTCCGGCCCAGATGTAGGGGGGAACTGTTTGGCCTAGTATTTATCCTAATTAAATTAAGGCCCATTTCGATGAAGTAAATAATTAGAGGAGGTCTCAGTGAGTCTTGGCAGAGTTAGCCTTCGCCGCTGACTCAGTCAACGAGAAAGGTGGAGGTATGGCGAGGATATAGTCGAGGATCTCGAGAGCTGTTAGGGTAAAGCAAAGATGTGCGGAAGTGATTTAAAGGGAGGAAGGGAGGTAGAGAAGGCGGCAGTCGAAAGAACAAATAGACGCAAAAGCATTAAAAGTTATATTTCTTTTTTCGTTGTAATTCCAATTCGTTGTTATCCATCCCTCATAAAAGACATTTGTTCATCGTAAGATCATCAATAAAATATACGTTATTCATCTTGAAGTCCAAACGAGATTCTTCCCGCAGAATTTTTTCTCATTCAATCTTTCGTATAAACTCTAAGTGTTGAATTTAACATCCACAAGGTTCATCATAATCCGCGCTCGCTTACCTTTTTCATAATGGAACTTCATCAATGAGGCTCGAAGAACTATTCCCTAAAAATATTCACTTTTATCAAATAATTATAAATAAGCAAAAAAGCACTCAAATAAATACAAATAACACTCGCATTCATTTTATCATAATCACTTTAGATTACAAATATGAAATCTTAATCACTGAATAAGAAAAGATTATAGGTACAAATAATACATGAATTGAAAAAATACGTATATCTTCAATACTAAGATAACCTTAATTGGATATTGTTTTGATGATGATGAGAATACACAAATCCAATAAACTTGTGATAAAGGAAATATCATTTTTTTTAAGAAGACACTCAAAAAAAGAGAAAGAATATCTTTTTTTTTATCAAGTAAAAAGAATTAAACTATAAAAAGAAGATTATTTTTGTCAAATAAAAGGAATTTATTAGTGAGTATTATATGTGGCACTATTATCGGGATCCGCTATTCGATCCGCTATACTCCCGATCTACTCTGCAAAATGGATATACAGATAATTTTGATCCGGAGAATGGTTTCACGGATTCGGGGGATACGGATTCGGATAGTTGAATTTGTAGGTCAAAATAACCATACCATGATTTATTATATAATATTAAAATATTAAAAGTATATTTATATGTATATATTATACAATTTATATATAAAATAAGTAAAAAAAAGTTTTATCAACTTATAATAATAGGTTTTATTTTATTTTCAATATTAAATATAAAAATGTAAATTATATTGATCTTGCAAATTTTAATTAAATTTAACATTTATTTTTTAAAAATAAATAAAAATCCGCACAAATATCCGTACTTTCATACAAATACCTTAACTCCGAATACCCCTAAGGCATCATATCTGAATCCGTATAGTAATTTCACGGATCCAGATACCTCCAAATAGCTTGGATATCCGGATTGTTCCACCCCTTGTGAATATCAATAATAAACCTAAACAAAGAAAACTTTTGGGCTTCTTCTTATAAAAAGAAATTTGCTTTTAAATTAAATAGTAAAATTGTTTGGAAAAAAGGGAAAAAAAGCTCCAAGGGTGGTCGAGCCTGAAAATCAAGGCAAAAGTCACACACACATAACCATTTTAGCTACAAATATTTTCTAATATTTTGTGGCTTAAAGCTAAAGTTTTATGTGCTTTAACAAAGTATCAACCCTGCTTAAGGATAAAATCAAATCTAGTTAGCCATAAATCGAGTGTTGGGACGCGAAGACTTATGGGATTTTGCCAGTGCAATCATTTGGCATCTCTTTAGTCTCACCCTTTTTTGTAAAAGGCGGCTCCCTACATAATTTCATTTCTTAAACATTACAAATGATATTTTCTCTGTCTAGCTTCTCTCTCTTCGTTTCTTTGGTTTCTTCGATGGTCTTTGTGAGGGTTAGATCTCACAATTATCTTAGGATAATTTTAAAAAGGTTTAGAAATGGATCAAGGTGGGAACGAATACCGTTTGAGCTAAGATGATCGATTGAAAAAGTGACGCTCTGATTATATTTATGTTCGTGTCGAAAATGTTTACAAGTAAAGCAAAGAAAGATGACCGAAAGCTAGAAACAATACTATCTCTCTCTCTGTCAAAAATCCAACCCCCTCTCGTGTTCTCGAAGGCTCCCATTTATAATCTAATCTGTCAGGATCCTCAGAGTCACCGCTGCGATATCTCCTCCCTATGATCTCGCAACCTCTGCCTCTTCTTTGACTAAACGAAGTTTTTTTCCAGGTCTCGTAATGGGACGGACTCGTAGAAGGCCTCATCGCTTCAATCCATCTTCAGCTTCCTCATTCATATTGGGCCTGCAAAAGTTTAGCCCTAACAATTGCCCTCAGCGTCTTGGGCCAGTGTGCTATGGGCCGAGATGCGTGAATCCTTTTTCTGGAAGAAATCCTGCCAAGGATATTGCCAAATCTTTTATTAAAGATTTGACCTGCCTCAATCCAAGGGCCGAGACTTGACAAACTTGATCGAACGATTGTCGTTACGGGGGAACCGAAGGGTTACACTTGGGTTTCAAAAAGATTAGAAGTGATATAAAAACATCATTAACTGCACCACTTCCACCTTCATACGCCACTTGCACGATCGCCAAGGTAACCTCTCTTTCCTTTCTACTTTTTATCTCGTCGTTTTGTTTCTTTTCCTTTCTTAAAACTGTTTTCGTTTCTTTTCGATCCTCCCTTCATAAGTTCTTTAGGAATTTCCCTTTCTAGAATCTCTTTAGCTTTTCTCCTCCTCTTTCTCTTCTTTTTTCTCTATGGGTAAGAGTAAAGATAAAGCTGGTGGCTCTAAGGCTCCAAAAGAAATTCGTAAGCGCAAGCGGACGAATCTAGCCATAATCGACAAGGCCACCGCCGTGGCTATCAAAACAGAGATGGTCTCTCGGGCTCTCACCCTGACCAACTTCGTAGGTTTCGTTTTTGGGCCCCACCAGCCTTCTTCTCTTACTGACCAGGAGGTATGTAACCTGATAGTGAAGGCTGGTGCCCCAAAGAACCTGATGCGTGTCCCCTCGACTCTAGAGACCCCCGAGCATGCACCGGAGGGGTGGTTCTGTGTCCACGAACAATACATTTCGAAATGTCATCTTCGATTCCCTCTCCCTTCTCTCTTGTTAGATCTCCTCGACCGCTATGGTCTGGCTCTTCCCCAGCTATGTCCCTCCGTTATTCGGGTAGTTATGGGTCTCATCATTAGATCCAGAGAGGAAGGGATTGAGTTCTGTATCCAAGATTTGATCAATCTTTACATAAACAAGGAGAGTAACCCTACCAAAGGGGTCGGTGGTACCTATTACCTTGTGGCTCGTCCTGGCCGTGGGATCTTCTCATTTTCTGTTAATTCTGGCGTAAATAATTCTTTTTTGTAAAAGTTGACCCTTCTACGGTCCCTGAGGGTCGCTCAATGCGTACCTCTTGGGTTCGCTTGATCAGTTAGGGTTGCTCTTACTTATATGAGATTTTACTCCCCATGTATTATATTGCTAATGTGTGGTCATCGCTATTTCCAGGTACTACGGACCCTCCGAACGCCTCTCTCAAGATAGCTAGAGCCCTGGTAAGGAGGCTGAAACAAGGACCTCTTTATTGGTCGGATTTCCCTTCTCTAAGGATCCGTAAGGCCAGGTTCCCTGAGTATTATAGTATTACATACCCTGACCCGATTCCTGTGAACCAACTCGAAGGTAGGCTTCCTTAGCAATAAATCTTTTGTCTTGTTATTTTGTTGTTTTTGGTTTTTTATTTATAGGCAGTGCTTCTGGTGTCTAGTGTCCGAAGACGCGTCTTCCGTTGACATTTGCACATAAGCTAGCACCTCAGAGAATGTCCAGAAGATGCCACTCCAGCCTTCCTTTTGCTCCCTTCATGCTAGATCTCGTCAAATGAGGACCTCTGACTCTTCTCATTCCAAAGGGAGTCTGAGCGACAAGGTACCTGCAGGTTCTTTTCGTGACTAAATTAGGGAGATGCTTGATGACGGTTCATCTAAACCTCCACAGGTGGCTATCCCAATCACAACCATTCACGATGCCCCTTCTACCCTGAGGCAGAACAAAGAAATCGATACCTCTGGTGCAGACCATTCTGACCCTAGAGGAAAAGAAGTTGTGATTTCTAGAGATAATATCGCTAGCCCCCATGTTTCGAGGGGTAGCCAAGAATCTGACCGTCCTTCCGCCAAGAGGGTTCGTTCCAGCTCTGAGGATAGAGTGGCCAGAACTTCTTCTTCTTCCTCTAGGGGTGGTCAGGGTGCTTGGAGCTTTACTCACTCAGGTCCAGGATCAGTGCTTGATGACAACTGGGGGCTAGCTACCCTTATGCGTCATATGAAGCAGCCAGGATCCCCCTTTCCAGCTATTAACAGTTTGAGGAACAAAGCAAGTTACCTGGATGTGTCCTACCATCTTGGTCAGGTAGGTTTTTTTTATTATGCTATTTCTTTGACTGACTGATTCCTTACTTATTCATTTTTGTTACTTAGTTGGCTAGCGCGATCAATTGATCCACCATCAGTTATGAGAACGTATTTGAGGATTTTCCTGATGTTTGTGAGCTCGAGGACGTGAGAGTTGCCTTTCAAGACACCAAAAATTCTCTTGTTCAATCCAAATCCGACGTTCTGAAGCTCCAAGCTCAAGTGGGGGAGCTGATGTCTTAACTGGAGGCTCGCGAGGGAAAGATAGATGATATATCCCTGGACCTCAAAATTAAGAGTAACAAGATTTTGGCACTTGAAAGTGCGAAGAAGACAATTGATGGTCAGGTTAATGAACTCGTCTCAGCCAACAAGGATCTTGTTTCAAACAGGGATGCGAATGTTAGGAGAGCTGTGAGAGCTGGCAAGAAGGAGGTGATCGGGGCTTATGAGAAGATTTTGGTATCTATCAAGGAGAAGTTCCAGAAGAAAGGAGATGAGGTTTCTGCCCAAATCTATGCTCTAGAAGTTCAGGCTTACATAGAGCTTTTGGCGGGTCTCATCTCGAAGGAGATTAAAAGCGTCCAGGAAGAGCACGGTCGTCTGCTGGCTCTGCTTCCTTCAGTTGTCGAGAATTATGATAAGTCTCTGGTTTTTGACTTTTCTGTTTCAAAGCTTCCTCTTCCCCAATTATCCGAGAGCTCAAGGCCTATGGATGTTATTACTCCAGATCCGTCTGTGCAGGACTAGGCTGATAAGGAGGCTGGACAAGAGGTGTCGATTGTCAGTGAGCCTCGGGAGCAAGCTGTTGATGGAGGTGAGGCTCAAGATGCGGAGGGTCTCGGTGTTTGAAGGTTTACTAAGTTTTTATGTTCCATTAGGTTCTGGGCCACGTGAGGCTCCTTTCCCCCGTGCTTTTTTTTAAGTACTTTGTTCGGTGCCTGAAGAGGCTTTTAAACTTGTGAACTTGGAGCCTGAAGAGGCTGTTAAACTCTTAGACCTTTTGTTGCATTTTGATGCATTTATTAAGTATTTTGGGTTTTTACTTTGTCGTATAATAGTGCTCCTAAACATGACTTGGTAGTCCTTGTCGGACTTATGACTTAATACATATTCTTTAGTCTTTTTAATTAGGAGACCTATCCATTGTCTTAGATTTCAAGACGGTTTGTTTGCCTTTAAGGCCCTTATTCTGTTTAGATAGTCTAAAAATATTCTATTCATGCCTTTCTAAGGCTCCGGCTACAATCCGGGCTTCAAAGATTCCTAAAAAGGGGTCCTGGAAGCCTGGTATAACTCGGACGTTAAGGTTCGATTGTTGGGATCCTAAGGCTTCTTGACCGCTTTGGGCCTCCGGGTCCTTGGGCTAGATAGGACTTAGTCTCTTCAGTCTTCGAGTATATTTCACGCGCTTAGGATTCTAGGGACCTGATTGAATTGATCAGTTCTCATGATCTTTCACGATGCTTCAGGTTTTTAGGAATCTGGTTTTGTTTGACAGGATTCCAAGACCTGTTAGGTTGTCAGGTTTATGAGAACTTGGTTTTAGTTGATAGAATTTTAAGACCTTTCATATATTTAGGTTTCTAGGAACCTGATTTTCATTGTGAGGATTTTAACCTTTCATATATTTAGGTTTCTAGGAACCCGACTTTCATTGTTAGGATTTTAAGACCTTTCATATTTTAGGTTTCAAGGAACCTGATTTTCATTGTTAAGGTTTTAAGACCTTTCATATATTTAGGTTTCCAGGAACCTGATTTTCATTGTTAGGATTTTAAGACCTTTCATATATTTAGGTTTCAAGGAACCTGATTTTCATTGTTAGGGTTTTAAGACCTTTCATATATTTAGGTTTCTAGGAACCTGAATTTGTTACAAACAGTACATGTATCGATGCTCAGAATCAGATTGCACTGATGCGTTGTAGTTCAGGAGTCAGTTGTCTGATGGTTAGAATATATGTTTCATCGAGACATCTAACTCTCTGAGATAGTGGTTATTGGTGAAGTGGGGCTACGCTCATCGAAGGAGCTGCCTACGTACCCTGTCAAGGGATCAAGTCTAACATAGTTCGATTTTTTGGGTACCTAATGGTAGTATTTTTGAGTTTCATGGCGTTCCACGATAGTATCTCGGGTACCCCGGTTCGTACCATTACAAGCTTATAGACGCCGAGTTTCACCACATGGGTGATTCGGTATGGACCCTCCTAGTTGGTCCTGAGTTTTCCAGCGCCCCTCTCCTTGATGTTTTCGAATACTTTTCGAAGTATAAGATCACCGACCATGAATCTTCCTGACCTGACCTTGGAGTTGTACTGTCGTGCCATTGCCTGCTGGTAGTTTTGGATGCGGGCAAAGGCTTGATCTCGTCGTTCCTCAAACAAGTCGAGGTTGTCCAGGAGTAATTGGTCGTTGGCTTCCGGGTTTGAGGTACATAGGCTCCATCGAAGGCTTCCAACGGAGAGTTCGGCGGAAACGGCAGCTTCCATCCCGTAGGCCAAGGAGAAAGGAGTCTCTTCATTTGCCCTTCGCGTGGTGGTTCGACATGCCCACAAAACCTCTGGGAGTCTGTCGGCCCAAGACCTTTTTGAGGCACCTAGGCGTTTTTTGAGGTTGGCCAATACTGATTTATTAGCGGCTTCTGCGTGTCTGTTCCCTTGGGGATACCTCAGAGTAGAGGTAGTGAGGCGTATGTTCTAGGTGTCGGAAAACGCTCTGAAATCGTCTGATGTGAATTGAGTTCTGTTTTCGGTGACGATTTCGTACGGAACTCCGTGGCGGCACACGTTATCTCGCCATATGAAGGCTTCTACCTCGATCCTCGTGACTTGCTGGAGGGCCTCCGCCTCAATCCATTTCGTGAAGTAGTCGGTCAAAACTAATACGAAACGTAACTTCTGCTGTCCGCCTGAGGGCACGATTGGACCAATAACATCCATGGACCATCTCATGAAGGGATATGGTGTCGATATTGAAGAAAGCTTTTTGGTCAGCTGATGGATTATCGGGGCGTGCCTCTGACACTTGTCACATTGGGTGGAGTAGGTTTCGCAATCTACGATTATAGTCAGCAAGAAATAGCCCTGTCTCTTGATTCGAATGGCTAGTGCTCGACCCCCCGAGTGCTTCCCACATGAGCCTTCATGTACCTCTGCCATGAGTGTAAGGGCGTCGAGGCCATGGACACATATGAGGTATGGTCCCTAGATGCTTCTCTTGTAGAGATTGGACTCAATTATGAAATATCGTGCGTTTAGTGCTCTGAGTATTCGANGGGGGGGGGCTATACCCTCCCGAATGTATTGCATAATTGGGATTCGTCAATCCAGTCTTTCGAGTACTTTGTCGTGGAAAGACAGAGCAGAAACTTGCGTAGGTTCGGGTTCCGGATCGTTTCCTAACTCTTCTTGAGTCGGGATCGTGCCCCCGGGGGTATTCTGGGAATTAGGCTCCTCGGAGGCTCTGTTCCCAGGAATACCTTATGTATTATCATTTAATTCGGGGTTCTGGACCATGCCCCAGAGACTTTATGTGGATTGTCCTCAGGTGGAGTTTCGCTTTTGGGGTTGGTGGCAGCGCAAATGTTTTGCCTTTGGACTTGCTTTGTACCCCCGGAAGCTCGCCTTTTGGTGCTGCGGGTTTTGGTTTTTGGGAACCAAAAGGTTGTGAAGATTTTAGTGAGGGACTCGTGTCAGATAGCTGCGGTGGCTATTCCCGGGGGCTGAGCTTTCTCTTTGTGTTCTTCTAGGCTAGATTTGATTGCATCTTTTATTGATATGTAAGTGTTAGGCTTTTCTATACCTTCCACGGGTATTATTCTTTTGACGAGAGGGTTAGAGGTGGATGCTAACGCCGCTAAAGCGTCAGCGGAGGAATTTTCTCCGCATGGGATCCTTGTGAGTTCGAATTTGTCGAACTGTTTGGTGAGGTTTTGAACAACCTCAAGGTATGCCCCCATTCGCTCGTCCCGTGTCTCGTACTCTCCGTGGAATTGACTAGCTACTAACCGAGAGTCGCTGTAAGCATTTAGTTCTCGGATCCCGAGTCCTATTGCTAGCTTCAGACCTGCAATCAGTGCTTCGTATTCAGCCTCATTGTTTGAGGCGTTGAAGCCTAGTCTGTAAGATTTTTCTATTACTTCTACTGCGGAGGAGGCTAGCCTTAGACCAATCCTCGACCCTTGTTTCGAGGAAGCTCCGTCGACATGGAGCGTCTATTTTGGGGCTACAGAGTCTGTGTCCGCGAATTCGGTGGCTAGTTCGATGACAAAGTTGGCCAGAACTTGAGCTTTAGCTAGCGAGGCGTCCATATTGGCTGGGGATGTGCAATATCGAGCGCAAAGGCTGAGATGTCATTATAACAACCGAGTGTGATTGGAAGTATGGTCGGAGTTTCTTAGTTGCCGTGAAAACCGCCAGGGCTAGTTTTTCCATAGCTGAGTATCGCGTCTCAGCGTCTATAAGACTTTTGCTGGTATAATAAACAGGCTTTTGTTCGTTCTGTTACTCCCTTACCACCACTCCGCTCACAGCTGCTGAGGAAACGGCGATATAAAGGTACTGAGGTTCCCCTTCAATGGGCTTGGAAAGGATTGGAAGCTGGGAAAGGTATGCTTTGAGTTGCCTGAAGGCTTCTTTGCATTCTTCGTCCCACATAAACTTCTTGTTGTTTCGCAGGAGTTTGTAGAATGGAAGACACTTTTCGGTTGATCGTGAGATGAACCGATTAAAGGCCGCGATTAGTCGGGTTAACCTTTGCACCTCCCTGGTCATTTTTGGTGATGACATTTCCAAGAAGGTGGCTATTTGGTTTGGGTTGGCTTTGATTCCTCGCTCCGTCATGACGTATCCAAGAAACTCTCTGAACAGTACCCTGAAGGTACACTTAGCAGGATTGAGCTTCATGTCATATTTGTTTAGAATATCGAAGCATTCTTTAAGATGACTGACATGGTCATCATTTGATGAGCATATCGTCTATATAGACTTCCATCGTTTTTCCGAGATGCCCGGCGAACATTTTGTTCACGAGCCTTTGGTAGGTGGCTCTAGCGTTTTTTAATCCAAAGGGCATGACTTTATAACAGTAGGTCCCGCGCTCTGTTATAAAGGCGGTTTTCTCTTGGTCATCTGGGTCCATCATTATTTGATTGTATCCCGAGAAAGCATCCATGAAGGACAATAATTGATGGTCCGCGGTGGCCTCGACTAGTCGATCGTTGTGGGGTAACGGAAAGCTGTCTTTTGGACATGCTTTTTTTAAGTCTGTGAAGTCTACGCAGGTCCTCCACTTTTCATTTTTCTTTTTGAAACCACTGGGTTGGCTAGCCAGTCAGGATAGTGGACTTCCCTGATAGCGTCGGCTTTCATTAGTCGGTCGACGTCATCGTTGACTGCTTGAGCCTTTTCAAGGCCAAGATTACGCCGCTTTTGCTTGACGGGGCTTAAACGTCGGGTCTACATTTAGCTTATGTGTCGTTACCCGCGGGTCGATGCCTTTCATGTCGTTAGTATTCCAAGCAAAGGTTCTGACGTTTTCTGCAAGGAAACGTATGAGCTTGTCTTTGACGTGGGCAGGTAACTCTAACCCGATGTGAACACACTTTTTGGGGTGAGCTTGATCGATGCAAACTTGTTCGGTGAGGTTCCGTGGAGGGCCTCGAACGTTTTTTTACATTGCCTGCTGTTCCCGGATCTGTAATTGCTATTGAGGGGATTCCTTTATGATTTGGAACCCTCCCAGGTAGCAAACTCTCAATATTTTCTGGCTACCTTGTACTGTGGCTACCCCTGTCGGAGTTGGGAACTTCACACATTGGTGATACGTCGAGGCTACGGCTCACATCTTATGAATCCATGATCTCCCGTGTATCGCATGAAATGGAGCCGGTTTGTCGACTACTACGAAGTTAACCATTTTCATAACTCCTCCAGCTATCACGGGGAGTTTGATGGTTCCCAGGGAAGTGGTGGTTTTCCCGGAGAAACCTACGAGCAGAGCCGTGCCTACAGTGATGTGAAAGAGGCATTTGCCTCAGGCCCCTCAGACAAGACATAAATTTTTAAGCCCCAATTTTTAGAAAAAAAGTTTTAGTAGTGCATTAGTTAAAATCATATTTTTATTTGAGCAATTTTTTATTTGAAATAAGTTAATACTGAATGACAAATTATTTTCTTTGTTCAAACCCTTACACTTATAGTTTGGACATCTAATTATCATATATTTTTTAAACATTTGGTTATCGTATATATAAAAACAAAGTTATTTTATGAAATTGATTATAAAATATTGGTGGAATAATTTATTGCAAAAAAAAAACTTGGTTTGTATATGGTTCAACATAGTCAGTTTCAAGATTTTATCGATCAATTTTCTATCCAGTCTAATTATTTTTAGATTTTATTATTAACTTAATCAAACTATGCTTTTGGTTCACGGTTAAACCTGGTCTAACCTAGTACTAATCTCTAATATTATCTAGTTTTAATTGATTATTGGTAAAAAAATATATGAAATTTTTTTTTTATTCGCCTCAGGTCCAAAATAGCTTTGGCACGGCACTGCCTACGAGGTTGGCCTTCTGACCAGAGATCTCGTAATCGTCGATCTCAATGCCTTTCAAAGCGTTATAGAATATAAGGTCTACGGAGCTTCCGGTATCCACCATTAGTTTTGGTACCTCTTACCCAGCTACGTTGAGGGTTATGACTAATGCGTCGTCGTGAGGCTGGTCGAGTTCCAAGGTTTCGCTCTCCCAGTAGGAGATTTTAGTATTCGGCTCCTGACCAGATGGTCTCGCTCGGGTACTAGACTCAGCCTTCCGTAGGTGGCCTTTGATTGAATTCACGGACTCTCGACAGATATCTGATCCTCCGAGAATGTAGTCAACTCTGGAGTCAGAGAGCTGTTGGCTCGATGCCCTTTTGAATAAGGCAGCCACCGTTCCTTCAGGCAGAGGTTTCAGAACCTAGATTTGAAGGCTTTTTCCTTCTGGAAATTTTCCGAGGATCATGTCGATCCCTTTCTTTGGAGCAGGAGGTAGTGAATCGGTTTCCTTTTCCAGAGACCTGTTCCGCTTTGGAGAGGTTTCCCTTAGGGCTCTTTTCTGGAAGGGCGGTGGTTTCCTAAGGTCCACATCCTTTATTTCGTCGGCAGCAAACATGGCTGCTAGCTGTCGCTAAAGGTCCCAACACTCCTCTGTTGAGTGACCCTTCCTCTCGTGGTAGGTACAAAATTTGCTTTCGTCAAATGACTTAGTCCAAGAGGCTCTGCCCGTTGTTACGACAAGTTTGTCTTCCTGAGGCTCGTCGATTGCATATGAGTGTTCCCCTTTGGTCTGGTTGCTACGGAAGTTACCTTTCTTACCTTGGTCTCTTGCTTCGTAAGGATCAGCCTTCGAGTAGGTTTGAGGCTTCTTATGGATTTTATCCATCGCAGCAGTTTCCACTTCGAGAGTAATAAACCGAGATGCTCTGTTGAGAGCATCGTCTATCGTGGGCGGAGGGTTGATAGTAAGTTCTGACAGAACTCTGAACGCTACCATAGTTATCTACAATGCAAGACTCAATATGCATGAAATGAAAAGAAAAACATCAAAACTAAAAATAACATTAGTACTAAGCCCCTCGCCCGGACTTAAACTTCACCGTCTCGGTGAACTTTAAACCGTGAGAGTGACCAATAAAAACACTCATGAAAAATGAAAAACGTGCAGTGGTATTCACAAAGGAAAGTAGGTGTACCTTGTGACAACTCATATATATGAGTCTCTAGATGAAGCGATGGATGGCTCGGGGTCTTTGTTATGAAGCTCTTGGTGGTATCATTCTTTGCTCTGTTCATGTTGGGTATGATAATCGCATGACTCTTTGTGATGGTGCCATTAGTTTAATTCCTACACTCAAGAATGTAAACAAGGTGAATACAAAAATTTAAACAACACAATGAAACAAGCAAAAAAGATTTGGCTTTAAATGGAATAGAGAATTTAAATACAAGTAATCATATGATTCAATTTTTTAGCAACTCCGTAATGTTACTTCATGATCCTAAATGCAATGTACTCATGCAAAACAAAAATG
>OVAN01009128.1:0-17295 GCA_900406275.1 Anastatica hierochuntica | reverse complement strand
TGGGAAGAATTAGTTATGAATTTTCAAAGTCAACAGACTTTCAGCTCGTCTATCAAGCCTGTTCGTGTCAACTCAAGAGCAACTCATCCATGTATGGCAAAAAAATTGTTCCAGCCATATTTCACCTGAACTATGAGCATCCAAATCATCCAAATCATCCAAGAATCCTCAACATCACGTTTTGGATCAAGTTACCAAGAAGGCTTGGATATTTCAGCCCAAAAGAAGTCGAAGCCCAAATTGAGGATCCATTATTACTTGTTAGATGAGCAACCACGAAATTCAAGGCCAAGAAGCTTCAAATCCGAGTTGCGGCATTGGTTTTCATCAAACCATATTCGACATCAATTGGGAAGGAAACCAAGATCTACCAATCTATTTAATGTTTGCGGTTTTAGTGTTTAATTTTCGGTTTAATTTCAAACTTGGGTTTCTTTAATTTTGGGCTTAGATTAGGCGAAAATTTGGTATAGTTTTAGGTTATTATTTCCGCAGGAAACCCTCGTAGATCATCTCTACTTAAGCGTTGTAATCTGCAGTTTTTTAGAATTAATTCAGAGTTTTATGCAATTTTAAGTTTTCTCTTTTCTTTCTAAGAAAGTCAATCCCTGTTCATCTTTGAACAAACCCTTATTGCCAAAGAGTTAATTCTCTAAGAGCTTTCTCAATTCCAGATCATAAAAGATTAATTCTCTAGATCTAGAATAAATTCTATCTAAACATCTCCATCGAAATTCCCTCCTTGTTTTCGCAGAAATCCCTCTGAAAATTCAGATCTGAAACTTCTCTTTCTTGTTCAGAAGATCCTGGATTGCATCAAGTGGTATCAGAGCAATCTGAACAAAGAAATTTGGTGTTATATTCATCTCTTCACGAGGAACTATGGCTGAAAAATTCAGCAAGGAAAAGAAACCCCTAGTGGTGACATTGACTGAATCGGAAATGGCATACGTGATTTCGGAAGTTGTTAGAAGACTGACATCAAAACTAGAACGTGAAACAAGGATGGAACATCCAATCACCAGCAAGGAGGCCACAAAATCTTCATGTTATTCTGGATCAAGTTGTGTAAAAAGCAGCAAACGAAAGGAAGAAGAATAAAGCGCATCTTCTGCGATTTTCATGAAGAAACAAAAGCCCAAAGAAGCAGAGAAGCTTAAGGTTGAATCTGAGAGCGAGCTGCGAGCAGTTCAAGAGGACATCCATCAACTGATTCCAGCCCCAAGTCCATCCTCAATTGCCGCAACTGAAGAGATCAAAGAGAAGGAACCGAAACTACCTCCTCTTTGCAAAGAAAATCAGCAATTCGACAAGCTAAATCAAGAGGAAGAACTTCAGGTTGTAAGTGATCTAATACCAATCAAAAACGTGGTTGGAGAAGTATATTTTAGACCAGAAACCTCTCATGGAAAGGAACAGACAACGGTTTACAAATCAGGTTCAGGCATGGTTTAGTTTTGTGTAAAGAATCTAATCAGCCTGTTTTTTTGGATTGAGCGTAGTATTGTGGAGCATCTAAGGCATGACAAGAAGCTGCCACACGTTGTTTTTGAGCCAGAGGAATCACATGTGTGACTCGCAACAAAAATATCACCTTGGAGAAATGGACAGCAAACTCGCAACCATGTAGGGACGATGCATTCATCCTAAAGGGTCCAGATTTGAGGACAAATCCTTTTAAAGGAGGACGGAATGATGCAACATGGATTAGAAGTGATATAAAAGGATAAAGAAACATCATGTCCATGAGCATTAGGTGTGTTGGATCAAGATTGATTACATCAGAAGCTGCTAGCTTTCAGCAAAGTCCCAACGAGTATTTCTGGAAAGATAAAGTGTCACAATGCTATGTGTTCGAGCCTGGTGGAAATATCTTTATGCCGAGGTTAAGATGAGTGCAGGGGAACCAGGTTATAAACGAGTTTGGTATTTTGGAAGACTTGGATTTGAGGACAAATCTTTTTAAAGGAAGAGGGAATGATGCAATCATGTACAACTCAACTCGTAGAATGGACCCAACTGCATTCAAAAGGGAATATCAAATCAACCAGGCGGAATTTAGGCATAAAACTTAATTTCAAAGGGGCATATCGAATCAATCAAGTGGAATTTAGGCGTAAACTCAATTTCTATGGATTGTCAACTCATCAGAAGTTCATCACGAACTGGAATCATCAACATATCTGCTCTGAGCAGAGAGTTATTAAATTTACAATCTGGGCAAATTAGAACTGTCGCATATCATACATATACTCACTTCAAAGGGAATTCCGACAAAAGCAGAAATTTCAGGCTATGCTCCAAAATGTTTTAGATTTTCAAGCCATCAAGGAACGAAGGAGAAGTGGAATCACTTAAAAAGACGTTGGAAAAAATTAGTTATGAATTTTCAAAGTCAACAGACTTTCAGCTCGTCTGTCAAGCCTGTTCGTGTGAATTTAAGAGCAAATCATCCATGTATGGCAAGAACATTGTTCCAGCCATATTTCACATTCAATATGAGTGTTTTAGGCATCCAAATCATCCAAGAATCCTGAGCATCACGTTTTGGATCAAGTGACCAACAAGGCTTGGATATTTCAGCCCAAAAGAAGTCGAAACCCAAATTAAGGGTCCATTATTACTTGTTAGATGAGCAGCCACGAAATTCAAGGCCAAGAAGCTTCAAATCCGAGTTGCGGCATTGGTTTTTATCAAACCAAATTCGACATCAATTGGAAAGGAAACCAAGATCTACCAATCTATTTAATGTTTGCGGTTTTAGTGTTTAATTTTCGGTTTAATTTCAGAGTTGGGTTTGTTTAATTTTCAGCTTAGATTAGGCGACAATTTGGTTTAGTTTTAGGTTGTTATTTCGGCAGGAAACCCTCGTATATCATCTCGACTTAAGCGTTGTAATCTGCAGCTTTTTAGAATTAATTCAGAGTTTTATGCAATTTTAAGTTTTCTCTTTTCTTTCTAAGAAAGTCAATCCCTGTTCATCTTTGAACAAACCTTTATTGCCAAAGAGTTAATTCTATAAGAGCTTTCTCAATTTCATATCATAAAAGAGTTAATTCTCTATATCTAGAATAAATTCTATCCAAACAACATCTCCATCGAAATTCCCTCCTTGTTTTCGCAGAAACCCCTCTGAAAATTCATATCTAAAACTTCTCTTTCTTGTTCAGAAGATCCTGGATTGTATCAGGCGTCCCCTTGAAAGTCAGCCCTGGATACCTTAAACAGTAGAATCAAGTCGGTTGAAATCCAAACCCAAAGAAGAAGCCCTTGAGCAACAAGGAAAACACCGCACAAAGCTTAAAGTCGCTAGGAAAAGTCTCTAGGAAAAAATCATGATGCACGAACATGTGACATAAACATCTGCTAAAGAATAGGGACATGAGTAGCTAACTACAAGATAAAAAGACGAAAAGAGACAATATAATGGTACATAGGAAGGATAACGACCCTTTTTGACCGGAAGAAATACCGTAAGCTCAACCCTAAAAAAGTGAACATTTAGAAAATCTTGCCACGTACGGATGACAGACATGTACATAGTGATTAAAGACTGATGGCGTGCCGACGATCTGGAGAGGAATAGAGGTATGAGCAGCGCAAACGAAGGAAAGAAAAGCTAAAAAGTTGAAAGGAAGGCAATCTCCAGTTATAAAATAGGAAACAACACCAAATCAATAGGGGGCAATTTTTTTTTTTGTCACTAATAACATTTTATTAAAACTTCAACCTGAAGTACGGAGGTTCAACAAAGCTGCTTTGCCTAACCTATCCGCTAAGCCATTAATTACTACGATAAATGAAAGAAAAGGAGATAATTCTAAAGGAAGAAATGATGAAATGAATATCATAGAGGATCGAATGTAGATCATTATGAAATTCTCCACTTTTTAGTAGATGTACCAAATCTAAGAATCGGAGTAAACATGTGACTCTGAGAACCCCTGGTTAATAGCCCGTCGAAGAGCTAACCAAAAAGCAATGGCTTCCGCCATTAAAGCTGAGCTCACCGAAGCTCTTGTATCTGAGAAATCCCATAGTGTGTACCCGTATTAGAATGGTAAAACCATCCGAAACCAGCCTGGAGAGTGGCAGCATCCCACGCTGAATCTACAAAACAACTAGTCCCATGCTCAGACTCCATAACCCGATGATGAGCAAGATGAGTAGTTTTTGGTTTAAGAGTTTGAGCTATCATCCATGCTCTCGCCTCATAGCAGGATTTCCTGATGACCTCTTCCTCCAGTTAATACCTGAGCTTCAAAGATTAATTTATTTCTTTTTGTCCAAAGATTCCAGAGAATCCACGCAAAGAGAGCTGAATCCATGATTCCTGTAGGAGGGAGGTTCCTTGCCGAGGAAGCTATCATAAGGAAGGGCGATAGTGTTGGCTGCTGAGCAAATGGTGGAAGTGAGATTGGCGCCATATCCCATGTATTTTGTGCAAATGGGCAGAGAAGAAAGACATGGTTAGAAGTTTCAATTCCTCCGCAATGGATACAGAGGTTTGATTGAGTAATGCCCTATGGTCATTAGCTGAACTCCAACAAGTAAAGCATTAGCCAAAGCTCTCCATAACAACATCTTGACCTTCGATATTGTCTGTAAGCTCCAAACGCATTTCTTCCAATTGAAATCCCCTATGGGACATAGCGATCAGCCCGCTTAAGAAGATCATAACATGATTTCACTGTGTATTGACCATTCTTCGCCGGAAGTCACACAAGGGAATCCGCATGGGCATGAGAGCTTAACGAGATACGTCGAATGATATCTTCGTAACCTGGTAAATTCTCTGCTATAAGCGGCCAGTTCCACATACGAGACTCATGATAGATTAGCTCACTGACGCGTAGAAACCTATTGGCTGCTGTTAGTGGTCCGAAAGGGAGCTGTGTGTGCTCCAGCGAGAGCCAAGGATCAGACCAAACATTAATGGAGAGACCATCACCCACCAGCCATCTTATTCCTTACTGAAGGACCTCATGGCCTATCATGACACCATGCCATCCGTGTGAGGGTTTGGGAGGGAGAGTTGCCCTTAAAAAAGATGTATTATGATAATATTTTCCAAGCAAGATACATGAGACCATAGCTGTCGGATGTTGAATGATCCTCCAACTCAACTTTGCGAACAAAGCATCGTCATGTGCCTCCACCTCTCAGAACCCAAGTCCACCATCAACTTTAGGACAAGTCATACGTGATCAAGAAGCCCATGACTCACGCCGTTGATCCACTTTCTCATCCTACCAAAATCTGGTCAAGGTAGATTGGATTCTTTTACATAAAGAGATAGGGATTTTGAAATAGGACATAGTATAAGACGGATTGCCGAGAGGACACCTTTAAGCATGACTTCTTTTCCAACAAAGGAGAGAAAACACGATGACCAGCTCACCGCTTTATGCTGAATCCTATTGACGAGACTTGTAAACAAATCTCTTTTTCGTTGGCCGAAGTTCTCGGGGAGACGAAGGTATTTACCTGTACCTCCCTGTTGGTGGATATTGAGAATGTGCTTGGCAGCTAGACAGCGCCTCAGAGGAGTCTTAGCCGCAAAGGTCATGGACGACTTTGAGACATTAATTTCCTGACTGGAAGTATTTTATAAGCTCGTATTATCCCCCGTAATATTCTACAACTTGTTGCATCCGACTTACAAAAAAATATTGTATCATCAGCAAATAGATGGTGATTAACAGCTGGGATATGACAGGATACTTTAACTCCCGATAAGGTTCCGGAAAGTAGAGCATTACGACATAATCCCAAAAGAACCTCGGAACATAAAAAAAACAAACACGGGGACATGGGATCGCCTTGTCTTAAGCCACGTGTAGGTTGGACATGTCCTTGGGGAGAGCCATTGATCAGGAAAGAGTACAAAACCGTAGTCACACATTCTAAAATCCAATGTATCCACATGTCATGAAATCCGAAGCGGTGCATCACCGCTTTAAGAAAAGCCCATTCAATGCGATCGTAAGCCTTACTAATGTCGTTTTTTACCGCTATCGCACTGCGCTTCGTGGCTTTAAATAATCGCAATGAATGAAGTATTTCATGTGTGATTAACACATTATCGGAGATAACTCTTCCGGGTACAAAACCCGATTGATTCTCTGAAATGATTAGCGGAAGAACCACACTCATCTGTTTTGTAAGAATTTTCACGATGATCTTGTAAAAAATATTACAGAGCGCCATTGGTCGATACCCGGCTACCCGCCGCGGAAGCTGTATTTTCGGAATAAGCTGAACATGAGTATGGTTCATATTGCGAGGGAACACACCCGAAGAAAAGAACAACCTGACCTCATGGGTAATGTCATCGTCAATGATGGGCCAAAAAGTTTGAAAGAAACCCGATGAAAAACCATCAAGTAGCATCCTTGATCTCTTCCAAAGAAGGTTGTCAAATAAGAGTCTGGTTCTGATCAGCAGAGAGTTGAGGTTGAATAGCCTCCATGACTACCGAAAAATCATTCCTATCTTGGAAGAGAATAACTGGTCGTAATAGGAAACTATAACATTCACTATTTCATGCTCTTTGAAGTGAGCAGTCCCAGAATCACCCTCCATCACCGTGAGTCGATTAATAGTCCTTCGAGTTTTTGTAGCTTGATAAAAGTAACTAGTGTTTAAATCACCACTATGAAGCGACTGTACTCGACTTTGTTGTTTCCAAAAACTTTCTTCTTCGCGATAAGCATTCTCTAGAGTCATGGTGAGTCTACTAATCTCTCCAGAATTTGCAACAGCAGCAGATAAGGCTTCGTCCAGCTTGTTTTACGTGTCCTTAATAACTTAAAGGTTATTAAAGTTCTTCTCTTTGATCCAGCTGATCAACTCAATTCGGCAGCGCCGAATTTTAAACTCAACCGAGTCTGCTTCTTCATGTTGCCAAATAGATGCGATTAAATCATATATTTCATCATTTTTACGGATTCTATTATCAAAATAGAAGAGGCCATTCTTCTTGACCCTTGTGTCATCTAGATAGACAACGACGGGTCTATGATCGGAGCCTTGAAAGCAGAGGTATTTCGAGCATCCCGAGGGGAACAACTCAAGCCATGTATTGTTAGATAGAGCACGATCTAGCCGAACGTGAACCAAGTGATCATGTCTAATCCCTCACCACGAGAGGAAGTTACCAGAATGTTTAACATCTCAAAGGCCATTGGATGAGACAAAAGAACGAAAATCAATGAAAGAAGCTTCCGGCTTAGGAGGACCGCCTCTCTTTTCAGATTGAAGAAGGATTTCATTAAAATCTCCCACTAGCATCCAGGATGTATCTCGTTCTAAGGCCAGAGTGGAAATCGCTTCCCATACTCCCTTACGATTCTCCATCGCCGATGCCCCATATACAAACATATAATGAAAGAACTCATTTTGGAAACCCACACGTGTATCAATAAAGTTCGATGAAGAGTCAAGAATCTCCAAATTAATATCCGATTTCCAAAACAACGCCAATCCTCCACTTAAACCAACCGGAGGAATGAGAAAATTGTTACCATATCCCATACAATTAAACACTTGAAGTACAAAGTCATTTTGATTCTTTGTTTCCATTAGGAACAAAATGTCCGGGAAAAGCGTAAGACGTAATTCCTTGAGGCGTCAAACTGTCAAGGAGTTTCTAAGACCTTGACAATTCCAACTTGTTGTAATCATTGGAATTTTGATGGTTTATGGTTAACCATCAAACCTTTACAAAGAGAAAGCATTGGAGCCTTAAAAGGGACCAAAGAAGTTGGTAAAGAAGTATTGAGAGCCTGAGTCGTACTAGAAGGTCGAGTTGATCTTGAAGTTAGAAGCTTCTTCCTGGGGGGAGGCATGAACTCGAGGGACATACCGCTTTTTATAACTTGGTGCGTGTTTCTTGTTCTGTTTTGAGGAAGTAGCCTTGCGGTTTGTCTTGTGGAAATCAGAGGTGGAACCAATTCTGAATTGCAGGTTTGAAGTAGGAGCTTCAAGAGCTTGTCGCATGGCTACAGAGGATTTCTCTATTCTGACTTTCTTTTGCGTAGCCTTATAAGTCATGCCCGGAGTGAAAGTTGAAATTGCCTTGGCTCTTTTTGAGGAGGAAGAGACTTCTTGTTCAAAGTGCACCTATACATCCTGCATATTCTCTGAAGATACATGTACATTGGTTTGTAGCTTACGTCCAGATTGTAGTGTTTTATTCACCATAGAGGTTGGATGAGAACTAAGACGATCCCTGACTGGAAGTCATTCATTGGATAGAGAGAGGCGTTCCAATGTTGGCCTTCTCGATAGTGAATATGCTGGATCATCAATATGATTATCTCCCACCTGACGGCCAACTAGAAGAGAAGGGGAAGGATTCTGCTGTGGCGAAGCAAGAGGGAGTGGAGGATCCCTTGATTCAAATTCTGAACGGTGTGGCCGTGGTGGTTCCTCAATGTGAGGGAAAAACATTACTCAAATGTCTTGAATATCGATCATAGTAGCTTAGGTGTGGAAAAAATCCTGAAGAAGAATTCGTTCTTTGCCTTTTATAGTGATAGTAGCGTGGAGGGGAAGAAGGTCATGCAAACGGCTTCTGGCTATGGCGCCTTGGAGAAGACGACAATCGGTTCTGAATAGGAGCTTCTCGACCACTAATATGGCGAGATTTACACTCTTGAATACGTGATTTATCTGCCTCAATATGGTGGAGAGTATTGCGTTGATTAACGCCTAACGCAAGAGTACTTGAAGAAGATGATATCTGAGGACAATCTTGTTTCTCATGTAGGAGAGAGAAACAACGAAAACAATGTCTTTCAAGACGTTCATACTTAAATTCTAGTGTAGCTTCCTCTCCTATATCAAACGTAAACAATTTTTTCATCATGAGAGGCTTCAGTGACTGAACTTCCACTTGAACCCGACCTGCCTGTTCATCATGGGTCCGATAGGTCCCCAAAATTTTCCCAATTGCTTTGAGTATATTAGGTTTGTAATAGTGGATTGGTAAGTCATTGATTCGTATCCACAAAGGTATTGAGGAAGGGAAATCATTTGAGATCACTGGTTCCCAACGTTGAAGCACTAGCATCCATCGCTTATCGTGAAAGGGGGCTTTTCGAAGAACCAGGTTAAGATCCTCCTCGTTGAAGAAACGAAAACTGAAACGCTCTCGTCCAAGAACCTTACCCTCGGGTGCACTAGTTAGACCCCAAAGTTGAGGCAGGAAATTTATAACCGCGGAGGGTCATCGAATCTCTGGGTTAAGGACACGTTTTATTAAGGTGAGCTGATTGGCGACGATCAGGTCAGAGTTGTCCAAAGGGGGAAGACGAGTACTTGAGTCGCGAGTCCACCTGTGAGAAGAGGCGATGCCTTTACCTTTATCATGTCGTGAATATCGAGCACCCATGAGGAATACAAATACCGTAAGAAGCACGAGAGTAGATATACTAAAATAAGGAGAAGGAGAAACGAAGACTGTACTAGATAGTAAGTTATCGCAAAGACTGCGGATAGGTGATGAGGGAGGGCACTTGCCAGTATCGGAGAAGATCATACAAGAGAAGATCAGATCAAATCTAAAATCACCGATCGCCTCTGGAGAGTCCTAATAGGGGGCAATTTAAATAAAAAAAGAGAAGAGAAACAAATTTTGATCTCGAATCTCCTTTAAGGTCGAGATTTAGTTTTTTTCTATTTGCTTTGTTATGTTAACTTTGCCACAACAGAGCAAGTGAAGGGACGTGTCTGAGTGACCCATGACTTAGCCGCATGTGACTCCACAACGCCCTCACCATTAAACCTTACTCTTGAATATGGATTCGTTTAAATAGAAAGTTGTGCAGCGCCACTGCGAACAAGGGTGGAGCAATCGCCCAAAACCTACGAAAATCTTCAGTACTTCTATCCGCGTTGCTTCAAAAGATCAACGACCTAGAAAAATCTACTGATACAAGATTTAACGCCATTACCGCCTTCCCGACGTTTATCGGCGAGCCACAAAAGAGCCCTGCATAAAAACCCAACACGAAACCCCCAAAGGATTTCTAAAGGAGTTATAAAGAAACCTCTTTGGCATGATTCCTCCTTCCCAAGGCATTCGAACAAAGCTCCACAATGAATCAAGCCAACTAGTCCTCACCCCCGACGATGCCCATCGGGTCGTTTACCCGTATAAAAACGCGAAGCTGGAACTCATAAAACGAAAGCTCCAAGATATTAACTCCAAAGTCCATCATGTCGTAAGCTCGGCTCCAGAGATAGACCACGTCTTAAGGGAAACCCAAACGTCTTGTTCACGGAATAAATAACTCGTTTCCAGATTCAGGATCCCGTAAAAGTAAAGATCCCGAAGTATGGGGGAACGATGGACCCGAGCAAGCATTTAATGGATTTCACCATCGCCATGACTCGATTACAATTTCCCTGGAGTAACACGACGAGGGGTACTATCGAATATTCACTGAAAACATTGAGTACGAGGCGTTAACATGGTTCTGCCAGCTCAAAGCCAACTCGATCAGCTATCGACGACTTTCCTAAAGCACTACTCTATGTTCATACAACAAAAGACCTCGACGAAGAACCTTTGGGCTCTAGCGCACAAACCAAAATTAACTCTGTGAAACTTCATCTCGAGGTTTAAAGAAGTGGCCTCGCGAGTAAAAGTAACTGTTAAAGTAGCCTTGCCCGTCCTCTGAAACGTATTGTGGTATGAATCTACATTTCGGGACGATCTTAAGATAAATAAACCAAAAACACTCATCAGACCGTACTGTTCATCGAGGTGGAAGAAGAAAAGACAATGATGGCTATGAAGCACCTCGCCTCAAAGGCCAACACGTCAAAGGAAAAGGCTAAGGATGAGTACTGCAAACCGCAAAAACATTACAACAATGATTATAATTGGGACAAGAGAGCAGCGACTTACTTCATCGTGGAAAATCAGTCCCCCCTCCCCTACCTAAAAAAACGAAGAACCCTAGGAGAAACAACTATGAAAACAATCAATATTATTACTAACACGTGCATACATGCCACACAACAACAAAATGCCGAAAGTTTGAACAACATTTTAATGACCAAGTTCAAAAACGGCGTAATTAACGTCCAAAGTTGTGGTTCCTCTCTGGCCGTAGAATCGCACCGCGCAAAGTTCACTTACCACCGATCCGGTGGCGGTGGCGAAAAAGCTGACTGGAACCCATATAATAATGAGCAATCCCCCACTCTGCAACCCATTGCATACGAAAGCTCAGAACCGCGATCGTGAAAGCAAGCACCTGTGTGACGCTCCTCTACCACTCCAAAGAAGAATCAATATGATCATAGGAGGATTTCTATCCTGCAATGACTCGGTTATGTCGATCAAGAAGTAAAAATGGTGCGTGGTGACAACAATCCAATGGGCCCAACAAGTTAACGTCACCAAAAACACAGGTAAAGAAATAGCATTCAACGATCATGAAACAATGGGACTCGGCCAACCCCACAATGAACCTATGGTAATCGAGCTAAAGATTACCAAATACAAGGTCACTCAGGTCCTAATCAATACACGTAGCTTTGTGGACCCCATATTCAAGGAAATGTGAAAGATGGATCTTAAAGACTACGACGTCAAGCCATCTTCCAAGCCACTCACTAGGTTCAATGGATAGACCAGTGCAGCAGTAGGAATGATCAAATTACTTGTACACCTCACAAGAGTAACCAAACTAGTGAAGTTTATCATCATCGACAATCTACAATGTTATCC
Organism: Anastatica hierochuntica; assembly: GCA_900406275.1. Classification (NCBI taxonomy): domain Eukaryota; kingdom Viridiplantae; phylum Streptophyta; class Magnoliopsida; order Brassicales; family Brassicaceae; genus Anastatica; species Anastatica hierochuntica. The sequence goes on along the minus strand of OVAN01009128.1, from coordinate 5,549 downwards.
TTAGGACACTGTGGATACATGCAATGGAAATAATACCATCAACCTACCAACAATGCAAAATATTGCTGGCACCGAGTATCATACAACTATTTGAGGCGATTAAGGTATGGCAAGGGCATACTTTATCATGAAACCCAAATTACAAAACCCGTAACTCAGGAAACCGCGAACAATGCGACGTACCCGATGATATCAAGCGCCTGAAGAACAATCCCTCTCTCTCTAGCGCTAACAAGCGACAAACAATACAAATTTTCTAAGAATGTATTTCTATTCCTTTGTAATCCGAATTACGAGCAGCTTGCTCCCTTTGGAGTACGTATGCAACTTCTTATGAGGCACAACTATATATTTATTTTAAAATTTTTTCCCTCATTAACACGTCTAGGCTCGAAAGACTCACGATAGGATCAACCTCGATATGAAATTACTAAAAAACTAATGAAAGTAAAGAATAGCGCAAAGCTTACAAAGTAAGGCGGAAAAAGAAATTTCATTAATATCAAAAGAAAGAATACATCAATTTTAAACAAAGTTATTACAACGTCCCAAGTTTTAATAACACAAAGGACAAGACTGCAATAAAACTTAGGTTCGACAACACGATTCCATCTAGCTATTATAAAATATAATGGTGGAAGATCTGCTATATCCGATAGAAGGCCCTCGTTGAGAAATCTAGACAAAAGCCCACCAGCCAGTCGCTCAACTGACCTTTTAACAGCTCTTGAATATGGAATGGCTAGTAGAGACCAATAGGTCACTGCTGCGTTCCCTGATGCTACATGGCCAGGTGAAGACCTTGATGGAGCAGAGGTTTTGGGCTTACGACCTCCCAGTAGAGGCATCTTCAAGGCAAGGCGTCGACACAGACGTGGCATGAGATGATGGAATCGAGGGAGGCACATCACCTAGTTTTGGAGCCACGAAGTCACTGTTAGACAAAGTTGTAGCCGCGTAACCTTGAGCCTTCGCAATTGAGTCCTTTAGGATAGAAATGCCTTGCCCTTTCTTCAACATAAAGTACTCAAAAGCACTTTGGCTTTAAGATAGACATAAAACACATTATCGAGTAGGGCTTTTTCACTGTCCTGATGTTGGATCTTATCGAGGTGCACTTGAAACACTAACCTAAGCCACTTCTCGGTAGCATTCCTCTTGCATAAAGCCCATGATTCACGAGATTAACATAAACGATAAACCTCAAATACCAATTTCTCTGGGTTGCCTTCAATTCCTTGTTTTTGTCTTAACAACCTCCGTTTTAACCTTACCTCGTCGAGCCTTACCTTAAGCTCCATTTCTACTCAGTGACATGCCTTGCCTCCTCTTAGACATGCTATCTGCATTAGAAACTATCATTAACAGCTTGCTGATAAGTGAAGATGGTGCATTCAAAATATTCATGTTCACCCGCCAAACGAGACACAGCTTAGACGCGTGCCTCCACCATCTCGTCCAACTTCTTCTCGAGTTGCATATGTGCCCACTTGTGGTGATTGATATCCCTCCCAAAGTTCTTCACCTTGTTGTGAAGCATCCCAAGTACGTGATTTGTGCTTGCAGCCAATTGCATACATCCTTATGATGTTTAAAAAGGGGGAGAGGAGATTACACGCTTTGAAATCGAGGAATGAGCAATCTTTTTCTACAGTTAGGATTCATCTTCACTGTTTAAAGGAGGAAAATTTGATTTATTCTTGAGAAAATGGAACAACTCCACGCATCGAACCTCGTCTGCTCATAAGAGAGTGTCATCTTGAAACTTAAAATCAAAGGAACAGATCCGCGTGATATTCTTTTTCTTTGGATCTGGGCGAGTCTCTCCGAGTATACTTGCTCAATCAACCTCTTTTCACGGTGAACATGCTCGATCTCCGACATGGACTTGATCAGAAGTTGCAGCTGCCTCAGTCGCAAAAAGAACCTGATCGGAGCGGCCTTCCGGATGAGCCACCACCTCGAGATTTCTTGAGGAAGGCAGAAAAGAGGGAACCTCGAGTGCCAAGGTTGTAGCGTGGATCTCAGTCGACAACCCAAATGTCTCGTCTCTATGTCTCTCAATGGAGACCTAACCTCGAAAGCCTTTGTCGCCGCAACAAGAGCCACATGTCGCTTGCGCTCGATAAAACCTATGCACGAACACCAAGTTAAATTTCATCTTTTTATGACCTCAAAAGACGAAGAACGAGATTCTGCGAACCAAACCAAAGAGTTAATACACAAACCAATGAGAAAAAGAGACAACAAAACTAGAATACTTCCGAGCACGAGGTCGGTAGAAATGCTAAAGCACCTCCTGATTAAACATAGCTGACCAACCACGTCGCTGAACACCAAGGAACTTGTCAATGTCATTACTAAAATTCTCTTGAAGAGGATCAAAGGAGACATGATTAGCTAAAAATAAATAGAGCAATAGTCAATACCCAAAAAAGAACGCTCACAACCTATGAACCTACTCTAATCTAGGCGTTGGCAAGCGGTCGAAGCGAATGACCTCCTAAACAGTCCAAAAATATTCGAAACTGAGACCTTATTCACAAAAAGAAGTAATGAGTCCACCATTCTGCCACGCCGAAGCCGACTCCGACGATCAACCTCATCTCGAACTTGAGGTTAATATGAAAAGTGCTGGGAAGGCTAGGGTTCTCATAATGTTTGTCACCTCCTCTAGAAAGCGACACGACAACTCCATGCCCAATTTTGAACCCATAATAACAACTCCAACTAGTTGATGCACCAAGACAACAGTTACCTAGGCAATGGCAATACGGCGTCGCTCGGAATAATCAACCAAGAACTATGGCAAAAGAAACCGAAGTCCACAGTGGGTGAAAAATGCCTCATAAATGGAGAAGAACTCCTCAGGGACATCTCAATGCCAACGGTCTGGCCCAAGCACAAAAATCTGAAGACCCCTTGGAAACTTGCATGACTCCTTTAGCGACCTCACGGAGTCGAGGGTCATTGGCCATGATCCAAAGAGTCTTTTGAATTCAAGGCACTTGTGCCAACCTTAAAACCGCCGTCACACCATCGTCAGCCACTTATCCGTGACAACACTCACTGTCCGGATCTAAGACACCACGACCTTAAGGACCCCCACAATTAGAAGAATCGCCTTGTCCAAAATTGCACTGCTAGACCCCATAACTAGGACCCTTACTAGCCTCCTAAATCCACCAGAGGAGGCAGAAACTTTAGTATGCGATATCTCCATCTCTACAGTTTGGGAAGTCAAAACTTTCTGGCGAAATAACAAACACAAACAAAAGAAGAACAAGAAAACAAAGAGCAAAAGCAAGAGACGTGGCAGAGAAAGGGGAAAAATCACCAAAGATAATAGAGAAAAAGACATGAAAGAGAGAAAGAAGAGTACCTGAAATCGCCAAAGGAATGACAAAGATGGAGAATAACTTTCACTTTTATAGAAGAAAGCGGGAAATTGAAAGGGCGTAATAATAACACTTTATGAAAGAGCGCTTCGAAAACAACAAAGAATCTAAAATACACGCACATGTATTAATTCCACAGAAAAATTGGTGCACTCGACCCTTCCCAAGTGGGATCCTCTGTGACACGTGTCGTGCACTCAAGGACATCCTCCGCTTGTCCTGAGCCTTGACGAACGCACTAAAGGGGGACTTATTGTTGGAGGTAGGTTCACACTCCTAAAAAAACCTTTGGCCCGTGACACAACATGACCCATTAAGACCTATTTAACAGTAGAATCAAGCCGTATGAAATCCAAAAGAACAAACTATGAGCAACAAGTAAAACACCACATAAAGCTTGAGGTCGCGAGGACAAATCTCAAGGACAAAGTCACGATGTACAAACATGCAAAATCATCAATTGCTAAAAAATGGGGAACAAACATAGCAAATTATAAGGCGAGAAGACCACAAGAGACAACATAATGGTACAAAGGAAGAACATGGACCCTCTTTGACCCGGAAGAAGCACCGAAAGTCCATTCCTAACAATAAGCATGTCTCGACAACCGTGCCAGGTTTGAACGACAGACTTGCACAAAGTAATTAAAGCTCGATGGCGCGCCGACAATCTGGAGATGAACAACGGTATGGACATAACATACAAAAGAAAAGAAAAGAAAAGAAAAGAGAAAAAATTGAAAGGAAGGCTTGCTCCAACTATAAATAAAGAAATAGCACCAAAAAAAAGAGGGACACCTTAAAGAAAAAGAGAGTGAAGAGAAACAAACATTGATCTCGAATCACCTTCGAAGTCGAGATTCGATCCTTTCCTATTTCGCTTTATACTCTTTTCATAATTTAAAACAAAGAATTTAAAATATTGTTCAATTTTTTATGAGCAAGAGTTTTTTATGGTTCACATAACCAATCATCTTTAAGAATCATTTAATAGTGTGAAATATATTTTTAACAAACTCTCTCCATTTTACATTTTTAATACAAAATTATGAACAAAATTATGATTTTAACCTCACTTTTAAAGTCTTAATTGCATAGTGAACAACATAATTTTTTAAATTGTTTTCATGATTTGTGTTGCGAAACAGAACGTGAAGTATTTTTGAACATTGACAGATTTTTGAACATTAACATTTTCTAATGCAAATAATTGTATGTTTTGAGAAATTAATCAGCTCAAGCTTTGACTTGCCTACCTTTTTTTGTAGTTAGGAGATTATGGATCAAATTCCTATATCCTTCCAAATGTAAAACCAAACCATTTAATATGTTTTCGCCTCAAGTGCTATTTGCAACTTTATTGCTTTGTCATTGATATTTTGAGTTGATCTATAATTTCGGTAAGATCTTCTCTCTAATATTCTCTCTGCTTTACAAAAAGCATCATTTCAATATTTTTTATACAAACTAGATATAAACCCTTGCTACGCCGCGATACACTTTTTGATATATACTTTATAATACTTTAATTTATTTTAAATTATCACCTTATATTCATAATTTAACTTTAGCATGTTAATTAGTGAATTATATAGTGATTGTTAAAAGTGGAAATGCATACACATAAAGTTTTATATATATAAGTATATTTTTACTTGGTTGACAAAAAAAAAGTATATTTTTACTTTACTTTTATATTTTATTAGTATACACTTTAATATTTGAAGAAAATATTATATCAAAACTTATATGTACAATTGTAAAACAAAACTTATTACTATTTTCTAATTCGATGCAAAAGTAGTAAGATCATTCGAAATTTTTTCTTCTCCAAATTATTTCTAAAGCAAAGAGAAGCATGAATTTAAATATTCAATTTGATATTTTTTATAATTCAGCAGTAAACACATTAATATTAAAAAATAATAATATGCTTTTAAGATATTCGCACACTTTTCAAAAAATTTATCAAGAACAAAGCAGCTTAAATTACTAATCATAAATTGAATTAATGGTTGCTTAGTTTGTTAGTTTTGTATTCGATTATGATACCTTTTGAACTCTACACTATATATTTGAACTTATTGACCACTAAAAAATAAAATAATTGTCTTAAAATTTTAATATTTATACTTTCACCGTATTTTATAA
>OVAN01009127.1:0-17295 GCA_900406275.1 Anastatica hierochuntica | reverse complement strand
CCAAAGATCCCTTTCCACTGCCTCATATAGATAAGCTGGTAGATGCCACAGTTGGACACCAGCTATTGAGCTTCATGGATGCCTTTTTCGGGTACAATCAAATACTTATGCACCCGGACGACCGGGAAAAGACATCCTTCATGACTTCTCGCGAAATCTATTGCTACAAGGTCATGCCTTTTGGGTTGAAGAACGCAGGATCCACTTATCATAGGCTAGTCAACATGATGTTCGCAGACAAAATCGGCTAGACCATGGAAGTCTATATAGACGACATGTTGGTCAAGTCCTTATCGCAGAAGACCACATAGCCCACCTGAAACAAGCCTTCTCTACCTTGAGGAAGTATAACATGAAGCTCAACCTCTCTAAGTGTTCATTCGGAGTGAGCTCCGAAAAATTTTTGGGGTACATAGTCACATATAAGGGCATTGAAGCGAACCTAGAGCAAATAAGGGCGATCCAAGCAATCCCTTCACCTAAGACCCCATGAGATGTCCATAAGCTCACTGGAAGAATGGCAGCCCTGAGCAGATTCATATCTAGGTTGTCCGACAAGTCGCATGCATTCTTCGAAGCCCTTAAGTTCATGGGGAGATTTGAATGGAACCAAGAGGCCGAAGACACCCTAGTCAGACTTAATGAATATCTCACAACGTCACCTCTTCTCTCCAAACCCCAAGACGGAGAGCCTCTGCTCCTATACCTGGCCGTCTCAGAACACGCCGTGAGTGTCGTCTTGGTCAGAGAAGAAGAAAGCAAGCAGCGTCTGATGTACTACGTAAGTAAATCCCTTCTTGACACCGAGACTCGCTATAGCCACCTGGAGAAACTAGCTCTCGCCTTGGTCGTCTCAGCCCGGAAGCTGCGCCCCTACTTCCAGGCTCATCCAGTGGTAGTCGTCATGTCCTTCCCTATCAAATATGTACTCCACAAGCCAGAAGTATCCAGAAGAGTAGCCAAATGGGCAGTGGAACTTGGCGAATACGATGTGATCTTCCACCCAGCCACCGCGATCAAATCACAGGTCCTGGCTGACTTTGAAGCAGAATTCTCCATGCCGATGATACCAGGGGCAGAAGAAGAGGTCAGGATCCAACAAGAAAACAAAGGCGAAGAAGAGGTGGAACTCTACATGGACGGATCTACCAATATACGAGGGGCAGGCGTGGGCCTCGTGCTCATCTCACCAAGAGGAGAAGTGATATCAAGGGCAATAAGATGTAACATCAAAGCCACCAACGTGGCTAGACGCAATGCCTGGCGAAAGACTTGGGAATAGAGAACCTATAAGTTTACAGCGATTCCCAATTGATCATACGCTAGACGCAAGGCGATTATCAAGCAAAAGATGCTAGCATGGCAAAGTACCTGGCCATAGCCAAGAGGCTCGTCGATTCGTTCAAAACATGCAAACTCACACAGATCTAAGGGGAACAAAACTCGCATGCAGACGCCCTGGCCAACATGGCCTCAGCTCTAAAAACAACGGAACCGATTAGCGTACCCTTGTTGGTTCTCCAATGGCCGGCTACTGACGAAGATACCGAAGGGGCACAGGTCTCTAACATAGAAGAAGAAGAAACCTGGATGACGCCCATTACGTCCTACCTAAGAGATGACGTCTTGCCCAACTTGAGGAGCGAATGCCCGAAGATTAAAAGGCAAGCATCCCGCTACTGCCTGATCCACGAAAATCTCTATAGAAGATCCTTCTCAGGTGCAAACCTCAACTGCATAAAGCAAGAAGACGCAGACCTAGTCCTCAAGGAGCTGCACGACGGCGAATACGGATCCCACTCTATCGGAAGAAGCTTTGTGCTAAGAGCCAAGAGGGCAGGCTACTACTAGCCTACAATGGCCCAAGACGCCCTCCAGATGGCCAAGCACTGCGATAAATGCCAAAGGCACGCCCAGGTATTCAAACTGCCCCCGGAAAACCTCAAGGCCATAAGCTCTCCATGGCCATTCATGTAGTGGGGAATGGACATCGTGGGAAAATTCTCGATAGCTCCCGGGCAGCTAGAATACCTTCTGGTAGTCACAAACTACTTCTCCAAGTGGATCGAGGAAGAAGCCTTAAGCAAGATTAGGGATGTCCGAATCAAGAGGTTCCTCTGGAAAAACATGGTAACACGATTCGGAACGCCTCAAGAGATAGTTACAGACAATGGTCCGCAATTCACAAGCAAAAACTTCAAGAAGTTTTGCGAAGATTGGGGCATAAAGCTGAGTTTATCCGCAATCAAATGGGCAAGTTGAATCCACCAACAAAACGGTAGTCAACCTTCTGAAAAAGAGGCTAAACGACGCCAAAGGCAACTGGTTCGAAGAGCTTCCAGCTACCCTATGGGCATGCCGAACCAGCATTAAGACTTCACCAGGCGAAACACCTTTCTCCCTGGTCTACAGAACAGAGGCAGTGTCCCTAGCCGAAGTCAGTGTCCCTACAGCCAGGTCAGAGCTTCTAACCCCAAGAGAAAATGAAGAGCTGATGGCTTTGTCCCTGGATCTCCCTGACGAAAAAAGGGAAGCCGCAAGAATCCGAAACTGGAAGTACCAACAAGAAGTAGCTCGCAGCTACAACAAGAAGGTACGAACCTGGACGTTCCAACAAGGAGAATGGGTGTTGCGCCGAGTCTTTGAGAATACCAGGGACAAGGCAGCGGGAAAGTTGGTGCGTGGCTGGGAAGGACCATACCAAATCGTGGAAGTCAAAGGAGCAAGGGCATATAAGTTACAAGACAGGTACAGAAAAGTCTAGCCAAATAGCTGGAATGCGTTACACCTAAAGTCTTACTCCTTCTAGACCAACGCCCCCGACCCGGACGACCAAACTTCCAGATACGTTTTCTGTTTTTGATTTTTCTACATCTTTTTCTGTAATCATGATACGTCTAAGGACGAATACCCATCAATTAAACAACAGCTTTCTTACGAGAAAATTCAGTTAAAAAGCAAGGGGAAAATAAGTTGAACGATTACTCCCCAACAAAGGAGTAACATAAACAACGTACCCTTCAAAGCCAAAGCAAAAAGCAAGGGGCAAATAAGTTGAACGATTACTCCTCAATAAAGGAGTAATACAAGAAACGTACCCTTCCAAAGCAAAAGCGAAAGGCTCAAAAAAAAAGAAACTCTGCTTGAACAAGGGAAAAACCCGAAAGAAAGCAAGAGACAAAATTGCTTATTCTGCTTAAACAAAGAGTGGCTAACCGGAAAGCAGAGTGCTAAGCAGAAAGCAAAAACAAGCTAAACCTTGCTTACCAGGCCGCAATAAATGCAAAAGCTATGCGGTCTGAGCACATGAATATCACTCACACCTACTTACCCAGACGTGGGAGATAGAAGAAAAGTTTGGCACTTGGACCCCTTTGCGGGGGAGGTTCATAAAAGCAAAACGAAAAAGACTGAGAGTGGCTTCACTGGAGGAAGCAAAGCGCAGCAAAGCACAAATCAGTTATTTCCAGATAGCTGAATGCTAAAGAGCCATAAGACAACTCCGGGTATCAAAAGGCCAAAAAACGCAAGTAAGTGGTTACCTCCGGGTAACAGAATGCCAAAAAGCCAGAAGGTACCTCCGGGTATCAAGAGGCTAAAACGCGTCCTGGGAATCTAAAAATTGTCCAAAGACAAGAAGCAGAACTCCCTCAAAAAAAAAAGTGATAATAAGATTATACCAACTTGGAACTCAAGAACTCTCGCAAAACACGACAAAGATTATAGGCCAATACGCTAGAAGTCAAATAGCTGAGATATCGACAAAGGCTAAAAGCCCGAAGCTAGAAACCAATCGCCCAAGGCAAAGAGGCTAAAAGCCCAAGGCTAGAAGCCAATCACCCAAGGCAAAGAGGCTGAAAGCCCAAAGCTAGGAGCTAGCCGACCAAGGCATAACGGCTAGAGGCTGAAGGCTGAAAGCCAACCGACTAAGGCAACAAGGCTAGAGGCGCGCAGTCAGAAGCTAGCCGGTTAAAGCAAAGGCCAAAGGCTAATAGCCAAGAGCCAGCTGGCCAAAGTGCTAATGGCAAGAAGCCCACGTAGGCATCATCTCTAAACCTAAGTCAAAAGTTTGCTAAGGCAAAAAGACAACAGAGAGCTAAAGGAAATATTCATAAAAGCCACGAAGAGCCAGAAGACAAGTTCTAAAGCCCCGAAGGGCGAAAAGGAAACAAGGCTAAGAAGGCCAACCAAGAGTCAAGGCCAGTAAGGCCATAAAGTAATTACAAAGCCCACAAGGGGCAAGAGTAAACCCACGCAGGGGCACGCCATCAACAAAATAAATAAAACCCCACAAAGGGAGAGCAACCTGTTTCTTTATTCTAGGTCTGGAGGCTAGGCAGCTGGAGGATAAGGAGAAGCAGACTTCCCGACAGTTGGCTTACAGGCAGCTGGAGGAGTAGAAGCCAAGGCAGGAGGAATTGTCGACTCATCTTCAAAGGTGGGAGCTTCGAGGCCATTTTCCTCTGCCTCCGCAATCGCCACCAGCTTGTAATTCTCAAACTCCTCCCGTAAGTTCCAAGACTTGGCCTCACCCTTGAGGTGGTCCCGAACCATCTCTCAGCGCTCCGTGATCCTGGCACCATTGACGGCCATGGACATCTCGTCCGTAAAAGTGGCCACCCAGGAGTCCAGGTTACTCAGCTCATCTTCCAGCTTCGCCTTCTCCTCAGTCAAGCTGAGGACATTCTCTGCCGCCTTCTCCTTTTTTGACTCCAGCCCCTCGGAGCAGACCCTTCAGCTCCTTCTCCAAGCTAGCTAACCAATCTTTCTCCGCCTTTAGCTTGGCAAGACAATCTTCCACCTTAGCCCTTCCTGCAGCGATCACCTCAGCGCCAACCTGGTCCTTGGCATGGAAGAGAGAATCCGCAAGCTTAGCAACAAAAGAAAGAAGGTTAACCAAAATAAAAGGAGAACAGTCAGATAGTAGCCAGACGCCAAAGGCAGGTCAAGTACCTTGATAAGCCCCTTTTGGACCTGGTCGAAGATGCCCATATCACCGGAGCTAGGGGGCAGAAGGAAGAGCAGGGAAGACAGATTCCTGCAAATGCACCAAGGCGCCATCGAGATCGCCAATGGAAAAAGAAGGTTGCTTGGCTAGAGGACCTCTTTGTTTCTTGCTAGAGGCGGTAGTTTTCAGGGCCGCTTTCCTCTTGGACCCAGCCGAAGGAGATTCAGAAATCTCCACCACCTCTGGAGCCTTGCTCCTAGACGCCAACTTTGCCTTTCTTGCCGCCTGAGCCCTCTTAAAGTCCTTCAGCGTCTTAGACCCGGATCTTGACATGTTACCTGCAAGATGACAGAAGATCAATCAAGAAGCTAGCCAAAAGCAAGCAGACAAAAGAAGCAAAAAAGAAGAAGCAAAGAGCCGACCTCTCACGCTGCTCTGGTTCAATGCTTCTTCACTCAAAAGGAATGGGATACTCCTTTCCTCAGCAGGGATCTCTAAAGCCTCTTTCGCCTTCTCCTTGCCCGCCTCCGACTTCTCTATAGATGCTTCTGCAAAGGCAAAAGATAAAAAGGGTTAATAACCAAACTGGAAGCAGAAGAAACAAAAACATCCTAAGCCTACCAGTGAATCTCCAAAGAGTAGAGAACCCAGGGGAAGTCCCGACTCTCATAAAGACAAACTTCTGGGCCCAGTGCTTCGTGAAGCCTGCCCCTTTCCTCTCCTCCCTCTCTAACTCTAGTACCAAAGGAGCACCAGCGCCAGGACGGAAGTAATATATACCTTCTATCGGAAGAACATTGGGAAAGTAGTAGGAGTTAAGAAGCTCATCAACGCCGAGATCCAGTCCGTGGAACTTGTTTAAGACCTGGATGGCTGTGAGGATCCTCCAGGTCGGCGGGTTCAGCTGGGAAGGGAAATTGTTAAAATGCTAGAGACCTTCTTCACCAGGTCTGGCACCACGCCCCTGATTCCAGCTTCGAAATAGCCCTCGTACATGGCTATCTCATCTCCTGGACACTAAGAAGCCCTCTCGCCTTGCCCAGGCAGTCGCAAGTGGACGTCCGCTCCAATGGAGTACTTCTGCCTCCATTCCTCCAAGAGCTCACAGTTTACGTTTGAGAAGGGGCCAACCTTCATGAGCTGTAGACCCACAGTAGATCGCAATGACAGCGAATTAGCCTCAGGAATCTCCGTGTCCTCAGAAGATCCCTCAACCTCAGCAGGCGGCCTAGTTCTGATTAAACGCCTCCTCCGAACACGGGCCCCAACAGAGGGTGAAGCCACCGGTGAGAACTCATAACCAGAACTGGTCATGTTTGGGTTCAAAGAAAATTCCGATCTTGGACCCAAAGATTGGTTGGGGCAAGAAAGACCTAAAAGCTAAGGCTGATCTGAAATCCTAAAGATCGACCCCTGGAATCTATCCTAAAAGAAGCGAAAAGAAGAGGGAAGAAGACGATCTAACCTCAATCGCGGATTAAAATCTTGGAAGGGATTCCGAGAGCAAGAGTTTTATCAAAGAGAGGACGAAGATGGATCAAGATTTATATTAAGAGAAAGAAGATGAGGCGAAAATGATAAAGAAGAAGGAAGAAAAGGTTTAAAAGAAAGAGGAGAAATTGGAATGAACCGCACGCGTCCAATCATTGGCGCGAATCTCGCGAGAAGTATAACGGCTATATTCTCCCTCTTCAAATCTTCATCAATTTTAGCCAACGGTTACAAATCTCCTCCTTCACCACGTCAAACAGCTGAATTTTTTCAAAAAATAATTCCCCCTTGAAAACTGCAAATGGCTCGCGAAGGGTCAAGAATCACAGCCCTAAGGCCAGACGACAAAAGGCCATGCGTAACCTTCCGTTGCAAAAACATTCATTATCAGACAAGAATTGAACCAAAAGCGAGCAGACACTTAAGGAAAGCAGAGGCGGCGCAAGTCAAAGCTAAAAAGGCCAAGCGACCGCTGGCTTCCTGCCTAAGCCACCTGAAAGACATGTTATTCCACAGCTTCGAATAGAAACTGCGCAATAAGGGGCAAACTGTTGGGAGTAATTTGGGTCATGGGAATTCCTTAGACTTAGATGGAGTACAGAAGTAAGACCTCAATCCAAGGGAATGCTCAGAAGCAGGAAGCCAGACGACGTCCCATAGCTTGAAGCCAGAAGTCAGACGACCAAGCACGGCCGGAAGCCAGAAGCTAGCCAACCACCACCTCTCCTTGATTTTCGCTATTCCAACTAATAGATAATGACATGTGTTTTAGATAAATATGCATATATTCTCCAGATAATCATGATATATCCAATTCTTGGAGGGATAATCATGAAACTCATGTATAAATACCAAGCTTAAAGGGGAACGTGCACGCACAAAAAAAACCCTAAGAAAAGAATCAATACACAAGCATCTTTTTACCATCTTTTCGATCTCTAAGCTTAGTCAAAACGTTCCAAAACCTTTGCAAACATTCGTTGACCTCCAGCTTCCGTAGTGCTACGAAGAACGACCAAAATCACCCATAACAGGACAGTCTATGACAAAACACTTAGTGGATAAGTTGATTCCTCTGGTGTACACCGGAAGCACTATCTTTCCAATGGTCTGCTTAACTTCCCCACTAAAGCCAACCAGCGGTGTGGTCTTCTTGACCAAGGCTTCCTGGGTCAGACCCAGGTCCGCGTATGCTCCCAAGAAAGGTACGTTCGTAGAGCTCCCATTGTCGATAAGTACTCTCTTCACCAAACAATTCACCACTAACAATGAGACAACCAATGCATCATGATGTGATGTCAGGATCCATCTTGTCCTCCAGCCGTGAAGCTTATGACTTCCTGGCTGAGATTCTGGAGCTTGACTTCCAGGGTGCTATGATTGTTTTTAACGAGCCTTATGCTTTTCTTGGCAGCGGCGTGTGTGATGCCACTTATCTCCGAACCTCCCGATATGACATTGATCACCCTATCGTGCCTTGGGAAATCAGGTGCTTGACGGCCGGCTGGGACTCCTTCTTCCTGGTTATCCAGCATCTCTTTAGCCTTGTTGGAAAGGAATTCTCGTAGGTGTCCCTTCTTGAGTAGCTCGTTGACTTCTATTCTTAAGGATATGCAATCCTCTGTTCTGTGACCGTGGTCATTGTGAAAGTCGCACCATTTTTATGGATTCCAGAGATGGTCGGGTAACCTCATCTTCTGGGGCCATTTGACTTGGCCTCCCATCTCTTTCAGGACTTCTACTAGCTTCGCGCTTGATATTGACAAGTTGGATACGTCCGGCCAAGTATGTATCGGTGGGAATCTATTGACGTTTGGCTTACCCAGAGGTTTGTGTCTTTTGGCTCCCTTCTGTCCATCGTCTCTGGTAGGTCTTTGGTAGGGCTTGTCATCCCTGGTCGTCTTCTCGGTCCTCATGCCCCGAGATTCTTGCCTGGCAAGCAGATCCTCTTCCTACTTGATCTGCGCTTGGGCCCGAGAGAGCATGTCTTCCATCGTTCTGCATTGATACTTTGTGAGCTCCTTGTACAGATCACCATCAGGAAGAAGTCCTCTCTTGAAGGCAGAAATTGCGGTGGCAACACTATAGTTTGCGATGGTGACTTTCTGATTGTTGAAGCGGTGAAGGTAGCTCCTGAGTGGCTCTGCCTTACGCTGCCTTTTCTCATAAAGGTCATCTAAGGACTTGGGAGTCACTCTGCTTCTAGCAAATTGCTCCACAAACAGATCAGTTAGGTGAGCAAAGGACGTTATGGTTCCGGTTGGAATCGATATGAGCCATTGCAAGGCGGCCCCTATCAGGCTAGAGCCAAACCCCTTGCACATGGCAGCTTCCTTGTGCTCCTTCTGGATTGCCACAGTAAGCATCTTTTGTTTGTACTGCGCAATGTGATTGTCCGGGTCGGAAGTCCCGTCGTACGGCTTGGCGAATGGGAAGGTGAACTTCTTGGGCATGTCGGTGAGGGCGATCTCTTTTGAGAAGGGAGTGTCCGCATAAGAGCTTAAGGCACTTTTCCTTAGAGGAGGTGCAAAACCCGGAAGTCGTCTGATCACCGACTGCAACGCCTCTAATTTGCAGGAGAACATCTGCTCCAGTCGTCTGGCCTCGTCAAAGAGTGAGGCGAGGCTTGTGGCTTGCGATTCTTCTGTATCCATTAGGTCTTCTTGCTCTTGAGCAAGGTTTTGGTCTTCCTAGGTCCCTGTTGCTGCTAGGTTTGTGGCTTGAGGAGATTCTAGAGTTGTCATCCGGGGTACGTGGACCATGAACCTGTGATTTGTGGCTTGATTCACCGTCAGAGCTGAGTTTGCCTCTTTGAGGGTCTCGTTCTATTGCTCTAGTTGTTGCAGGCGCTGCGTGTTCTCTTGGAGCGTTTTGGCATGAGCCTCCATCTGCTGCCTCAGGGTCTGAAGCTCTGCAGCTGCTGCATCAGCTCCAGTTGGAGTCTGATCCCTTCGAAGCTGCTCCATCTCTCCTAGTCTATTTTGCAAAGTCTCTAGTTGAGATCGCATCTCCTCATAGGTGAGCTCTGCTCGTGCTGGTGTGATGTTTGTTGATTCATGATTGTCTCCAACCATCGTCACGTAGTTGTTTTTTGAAGCTCCCCTCTCTCTAGCGCCAACTGTTATGGGTGATTTTGGTCGTTCTTTGTAGCACTACGGAAGTTGGAGGTCGATGAGTGTTTAGCAAAGGTTAAATTCGTTTATGCTAAGCTTGAAGATCAAAGATGGCAAAAGAATTGCTTGTTGTATTGATTTTTGGCTTAGGGTTTTCGTGCATAAACGTTTTGCCCTTGAGCTTGGTATTTATATATGAGTTTCATGATTATCCCTCCAAGAATTGGATATATCATGATTATCTGTAGAATATATGCATCTTTATCTTGAATACATGTCAATATCTACTAATTTAAATAGCGAAAATAAGGGATAGGTGGTGGTCGGCTGGCTTCCGACTATGCTTGGTCGTCCGGCTTCCGGCTATAGGACGACGTCTGGCTTCCTGCTTTTGGGCATTCCCCTGCTTTGAGGTTTTACTATTGTACTCCATCTAAGTCTAGGGAATTCCCATGACTTAAATTACTCCCAACACCTAGTGCTTAAGTCTCTAGTTCTCGTGGGTTCGACCCTTAAGTACTACAATCAACATAGTCGTATACTTGCAGTTTAATGAGGATTGTTAGTTTCATTAAGGTTTATAAATTTAAAACTTGAAGAAGTTAATCACTAGCAAAATCTAGCCTCATCAATCCTTAGTGCCATCCAGGTGCTCAATGAGTTTCATGGGCTGGATCTTGGCATCAACGAGCTTCTCTAATCCTATTCCTTTACCCATGTTCCTCCTGGTGAGGGAAGATATTACTTCCACCCTCAGGCTGGTGCTCCTTTGGTGTTGCAGCTGGAAAAAGGAGGAGAGGAAGGGGGCAGCTTTCAGAGTCAGACCATCTTCTGGATTCTCTACTCTTTGGAAATTCACTAGTAGGTTTAGGATGCTTTTCTTTTCATTACTTCTAGCTTTGTCATTAACTTTCTTGGCTTCTCGTTTTTGTAGAGGTGTCTATGGATAAATCAGATGAAAACAAGGAGAAAGTTGAGGAAGCTTTAGAGATTTATGTTGAAGAAAGGAGCACCCGTTCTTGCTGAGTGAGGAAGCATTGACCCAAAGCAGCATCAGGGGTTTGTCTGCTACCTTTCACTTCTTTTTCTATCCTCCTTTTGACTAACTTCTTGTCGCTTTGCAGGGAACATGTCAGGATCTGGGTCCAAGGCGTTAGAGGACTTTAAAAAGGCTCAGGCGGCAAGGAAGGCAAAGTTGGCATTTGGGAGCAAGACTCCGGAGGTGGTGGAGATCTCGGAGTCTCCCTCTGCGGAGTCCAAGAGGAAGGGGACCCAGAAGGCCTCTGCCTCCAACAAAAAGCAGAAGAGTATTTGTCGGGCCCAAATCTCACCCTCTTCAAGGCCCAATATAAACATTAAAGCCCAGAGAAAATGCTGTCAAAAACCAGGTACCTGAGGTTTAGGTACCTGAGGTCCAGGTACCCGAGGTCTAGGTACCAGAGGTCCCGGTACCTCAGGTCCAGGTACTGGATGTTCAGGTTTCTGACCATCCGCCTAAACAAAAGACTGAATGAGTCAGGTCTCGGTGGAATATAAAGTAATAAACTTTGGACCGGGTCAACGCGGTAGTTAAAGATCCCACAAATTTAGGAGGAGATCTCGAAAGTTGTTGCAACAACTTCAGGTCTCGGAAATCATTATAAAAGGAAGGGAGGAAAAAGAACAACTCTCTGTTCGGCAACATTTAGAGACCTAGACTTAAACACTTTATTCTTTTTTGTAACAAAGATCGAAAAGATCATCGTTTATTTATTCTCTTCTTTTGTAATCATCAGAATCCTCTTGTAATCATCAACATATTTCAATGATCGAGAAGATCAATTTATTATTCGATTCTTGTGTAAAACTTCTATCAATATCAATCCAAATCTTCTATCCATTCATCAATAGTTCATACAGGATTCGCCCACGGATCTTCTCCCTCATAAAAACCATCTAAAAATCTAGATGTGGATTTCGGTATCCACTTTTTGGCGGCGTCTATGGGGAAGAAATCATTGAATCCCTCACTCCGCTAGCTAAGGATGGATCCCATAGATCGTGATTTGGATCAACCCAAATTCTGAAAGTTTTATAAAAAAATCTCCATGCAAAATTCGTGCATATACAGTTTTCTGAAAGTTTTATAATAAAATTGTTCCGTGCAAAATCCGTGCGTGCATAGTTTTCCGAAAGTTTTATAAGAAAATTGTTCCGTGCAAAATTCGTGCGTCCACAGTTTCTGAAAGTTTTAAAAAAAATTGTCCCGTGCAAAATTAGTGCGTACACAGTTTTCTGAAAATTTTATGAAAAGGCGATTGATTTGATTTGACGATTGATTTGACTTCAGGATTGATTTGACGATGGTGACGATCGGAAAGGCGTAAGGTTTCGGGAAAACAAACGGAAGACAATGGATCGAGTGAAACTTCCTAGAGATATGGAATTTCTCTAAGACATTCGGACTCAAACCAGCTGCGGATATGACACACCGAAGCTAGTTCAGGAAGCATTAATATTACACATCATGCAAGATCAAACAATTTGAAAAAGGTTTTGACTTAAAAGTTTGATAATCTCTTCAAATGAAGATTACAAATATATATATATAAGAAATTTGCAATCAAACATAAATAATTAAAAACATAGAAATTAAATTAAAATAGTGCATGAAGGAGAGAGAGAGATCCATTGGAATTGCTTTTTCTTTGCATGTAAGAGAGAGAAACTCCTTTCCACTAACTCTTGGTGGTTGGGAGGATCTCTTCTTCTTATTTTCGTCACTTTTCAAATATGGGAATTTTAGAGATGATATTGGGCTCTTCTTGGGCTTGTAAGATACTAGATACATGTTGGACTTGATGGAAAACATCCCCAATAGCTTTTCCAAGCTTTCATCTCATGCTAATGTAGGCATTTCCATGAAATAACTCAAATTGATCGGTTTTGGAAGATAATTGATATATTGAGATTCTAATAGCCATTTCTTGTTTTTTTGAGCTTTTTGGAACAATGAGAGACTAACTAAAGTTATCCAAGTATTTCGTTTTGTTGAAAGGATTTCTGAGTTGATCTGTGCAACACGATCACTATCCCATATGTGATGTCGGGTCTGAAACTAATCAGATGGATTGTAAAACGAACTAGGTTTGATTCCGAACAGATATGAACTTGATTCCACTTCCAAAAGAAGCTCTGTTGAGTTAGCATTCTATAGAATATTGTTTCGTGGCTGAACTACTTGTGGTTTGAAAGATACACTTGTTTGAATGAAAACATATCGTTCTTAGCTCCAATACGACTTGAAGAAATTGTTTGGTCAAGTTTTGATTTTCCAAGTGGAATGGTGATCTTGACATTGTGTTTTCTCCTCATGAGAAGCACAACATTCTGGTACGATACCTGACAGGTATCTGATATGATACCTGATCAAATTCTGGTACGATACCTGACAGATATCTGATACGATACCTGACCAGAACGTGGTATGATACCTGACAGGTATCTTATACGATACCTGACCAGATTCTGGTACGATACCTGACAGGTATCTGATATGATACCTGATAGGTATATGATACTATATTGAACCGAATTCTGGTACGATACCTGACAGGTATCTGATATGATACCTGACTAGATTCTGGTACGATACCTTAAAGGGGTATGATATGATTCCTAACCAAATTCTGGTACGATACCTGACAGGTATCTGATACAATACCTGACCAGAACCTGGTATGATACGTGACAGGTATCCAATATGATACCTGACCAGAACTTGGTATGATACCTGACAAGTATCTGATACGATACCTGACCAGATTTTGGTAGGATACCTTACAGGTATCTGATACGATACCTGACAGGTATATTGTACGATACGAACCAGATTCTGGTACGATACCTAACAGGTATCTGATATGATACCTGACCAGATTCTAGTACGATACCTGACAAGTATCTGTTACAATAACTGACCATAACCTGGTACGATACGTTACAGGTATCTGATATGATACCTGACCAGATTATGGTACAATGCCTCACAGGTACCCAATGCGATACCTGATCGAACCTGGTATGATACTTGACAGGTATCTAATACGATACTTGACCAAAACTCTGGTATGATACTTGACAGGTATCTGATACGAGAGCTGACTAGATTTTGGTACGATACCTGATAGGTATCTGATATGATACTTGATCAGAAATTTGGTACGATACCTAACAGCGATCCAGTTGTCCTCCCTTTGGAAGGACCTGAAACTATCCAAAAATACATGGAACAAACTCATGCAGCTCTCCATAAGCTAAACGCTCAGGCCCACAAGGCCACGAGCTCAGCTCACGAAATTGAGAGCATAATTGAGGAGACCCGAGGCACTTCGTTCACGGGTAGAACCGCCAACTCTTACATAATAGATACCAGAAAAATTCAGATTCCCAAATACGATGGAACCTCATACCCTAAAGCTCACCTAAGAGCTTTCAGATTAGCTATCGTGAAAGCTCATTTCACCCGTGAAGAATGTGAAGCAGGTTACTGCCGAACGTTTGCCGAGAACCTAGTCGGAATCGCTCTCGAATGGTTCTCAGGCCTCGAGCCGAACTCAATAGATAGCTTTGACCAGCTAACCAATGCTTTCATAAAGCAATACTCGACTCACATTAAGAAGTAGGCTTTTGAAGCGCACCTTTGGAAGGTCAGACAAGGAATGGGAGACTCACTGCGAGTTTACATAGAGAAATTCAGAGCAGTGAGAACCAAGCTTTCGAACCCAATGACCAGGTCTTCATCGAAGCCCTCAGAAGAGGTCTCTTGTATCGGTCCGAGTTTTTGGTTTGAGCTAACAATCAATCCTCCTCCAACGATAGACGAAGCACTTCACAGAGCATCTCGATTGATTACTTTGGAAGAGGAAACCGCATCTTCGAATAAAATCCATAAAAAGCCTCAGAACCCTTCGAAGGCTAATTCTCAAGAGGGAAAAAGCCCTCCTAAAAAAAGTAATTCCTGAAACAATCAAACCCAAGGAGCGCAATTTCATGCTGTTGAGGAAACGCAACAGGAGAAATCTGTTGCAACAACGAACAGAGACCTGTCTATTAGACAAAAAAAAGTCTAATAAACGCATAAACCAGGTACCCTGTTATGGAAAAACTAGCTCTTGCTGTCGTACTTCTAATTACACTCAATCATCGTAATGACCTCTCAACCATTACACATGATACTAAATAGTCATAGCCAGTCCGGCCGCCTCACTAAATGGGCCATTAAGCTCAGCAAATACGATATAGAGTATAGACCTCGAACCGCATCTAAAGCTCGAGTCATCGCTGACTTTATTATAGAGCTAGCTTCCGAACACCTTGACGCAGAATCGGTAACTCCGAAATGGACTCTCCACGCCGATGGATCACCTTCGTGGCAAGGCTCCGAAATTACACTAAGGCTGACCTCCTCAGCCGGTGAAATAATCGAACAGTCTTATAGACTAGGCTTCAATGCTTCAAATAATGAAGCCGAATACAAAGTATTAATCGAAGGCGTGAAACTGGCACTAAGCCTTGGGATCCGAGAGCTAAACGCTTACAGTGATTCCCAATTAGTAGCTAGCCAATTTCATAGAGAATACGAAACAAGGGATGAAAGAATGGGGGCATACCTTGAGATCGTACAAAACCTCACCAAATAGTTCAATAAATTTGAACTAACAAGGATCCCCCGAGGAGAAAGCTCCTCAGCCGACGCCTCAACACCTTTAGCCTCCACCTCCGACCCCCATGTCAAACGAATCATACCAGTCGAAGGTATAAAAACCCAGCATCGATATATCTACCAAAGCTAAAATCGATAATGAACCGAAAGAACAACAAGAAGTTAGCCATCCCGAGGTGGTAGCCACTGCAACTATCTGGGATGACCCTCCTACCCAAGTTCTTACAACATTTTGGTTCCCAAAAACCAAATTCTGCAATTTTGAAAAAAGCATACCTCTGGGGGCACGATCCAGACTCTGGACTTAATCTTATATGCAACAAGTACCTCTAAGAACAGAGACTCCTCCGCTTCTCGAGATACCTCTGGGGGCATGATCCAGACTCCGAAATCTGATACGAACATTGAAGGTATTCGTTAGAACAAAGACTCCTTAGAGCCTAATTCTCTGAATACCTTCGGGGGCATGATCCTGACTCCAAATGAAAACGCAAACATAGAAGGTAATCCTGAAAATATAGACTCTTCGGAGCCACAATTTTAGGATACCTCGGGGGCATGACCCAGTATCATGTAAACCCAAGCACAAAAAGCAATCAGGAACCTGTAAACGAAGCAGTTCAGGAACCACCAATAACTCTCCACGATAAGGTCTTTGGGAGAGAGGATTGGAGAATTCCAATTATGCAATANCCCCCCCCCCCCCCACAAGCGGGAGGCTCAAAAACTCAAAGCATTAAGTGCACGGTATCACATAAACGACTCCAACATGTACAAACAAAGTGTATCAGGCCCATACCTAAAATGCGTTCACGGTCTTGATGCTGTTAAGCTCATGAAAGAAGTACACGAAGGCTCCTACGGGAACCACGCTGGTGGCCGAACTCTGGCCATCCGAATCAAAAGAAAAGGTTATTTATGGCCAATCATAATCGTAAATTGCGAAACATATTCATCCCAATGTGATAAGTGTCAAAGACACGCTCCGATCATTTACCCACCAACAAAAAAAATCTCATCGATATTTGCATCATACCTCTTTATGCAGTGGTCCATGGATGTCGTAGGACCATTGGTTGCTTCATGAAAAGGACAGCAGAAACTACGTTTCCTGTTAGTTCTAACTGATTACTTCACCAAATGGATTGAAGCTGAGGCTCTCCAGCAAGTAACCAAGTTTGAAGTAGAACGCCTCGTGTGGCGAGACATCATATGCCGCCATGGGGTCCCTTACAAAATCGTAACAGATAACGGATCGCAATTTATATCCGACATTTCACAGCTTTCTGCGAAAAATGGAACATACACCTCACTACATCCACACCTCGATACCCTCAAGGAAACGGACAGCCGGAGGCTGCTAATAAATCAATATTAGCAAACTTAAAAAGACATTTAGGTACCAACAAGAAGTCTTGGTCTGATAAGCTACCCGAGGTCCTATGGGCATGTTGTACTACCCCAAGAAAAGCTACCGAGGAAACCCCTTTCTCTCTAGCTTACGGGATGGAGGTTGTAGTCCCAGTCGAAACCTCAGTCGGAAGCCTCCGATTAAGCCTCTATACATCAAACCCCGAAATCAACAACCAGCTGTTGCTTGATAATCTGGACCTAGTTGAGGAACGCCGAAATCAGGCAAATTCGTATACAAAACTATCAACAGGTAATGGCTCGACACTACAACTGCAAGGTGAGACCTCGGAGATTCGTAGTAGATGACCTTGTACTTCGAAAAGTTTTTGACAAAACCAAATAGCGAGGTGCCGGAAAGTTAGGTACCAAATGGGAGGGTCCATATCGGATCGTCCACGTGGTACGTCCCGGAGTCTTCAAGCTCGTAAAGGTACGAATCGAGGTACCAGAAATACGATCATGGAACACCATGAACCTCAAGAAGTATTACAGCTAGGTACTATCAAAACAATCGAACTACGCCAAGCTTGATCCCTTGACAGGATATGTAGGCAACTCGACACGATGAGTTTATGCCCCATCTTATTAATCACTTTGTATGTCGTTCAAGAGATGCACAAGTCTGA
>OVAN01009126.1:0-17296 GCA_900406275.1 Anastatica hierochuntica | reverse complement strand
TGATCTGCCGCTGACTCGAGCCTCCCCGTCACTCTCTCATCCTTTTCATGCGTCTCCGCCGTCGATTACAGCCTGTGACGCCGTCTCTCCTCCGATCTGAGCATCACAACCAGTGTTTGAGCCTCCCGTGGCGGTTTTCGTTCCAATTTGAGCCTCCGTGAGCTCTCCCGAGCCTTTTCCGATGCCGCAAGCCACCCTCCCGATGTTGTCTCCGCCGATCGAGACTCCTCCCCGCCGATCAACTCGCGCCGCTGCTCCTAGCCTCCCCGTCCGTGAAGCTGCGAGCCTCCCTCCTCGGTTTCGTCGCTGAAGGTAAACTCGAGAGATAGTCTCTGCTCTTGTTTCCGTTTCCGTGTTCCGCGTTTCATTTTATGTAGTTTCCGAGTTTCTTTAGTTTCCTTTTTCGTAGTCTTCCGTGCATTATTTTAGAAGTTTCCATTTATGGAAGTTTCCATTTATGGAAGTTTCCATTTTTAGCAAGTCCCAAATTTAGGAAGTTTCTATTTTTGGAAAATTTCCTTTCGGAAAAGTGTCTATTTTGGGAAGGTTTCCTAATTTAGTAGTTTCCTTTTCTAGAAGTTTCTATTTATGGCAGGTTTCCATAAATGGAAAATTTCTTTTTTAAGCAGGTCCCAGCTTGAGGTATAACCCGGGTTCCTTTTTGGTTCAGGTCAAGAAGTTTAGTAGCCGGTTCAGAAGTTCATCATCATCCGTCTCCATCTGCAACTCAGGCTAAGGTGAGGAGTTAAACGCGTAGCTATCTCCCTGTAGAACTTGTTTAGGATGTTTTCTCTGGTAGTATAGATTTAACGCATCTTGCTTGATAGTCTTGTTTGGGAGTCGAGTCAGTCATGGTTGATGATTGAGCATGATAGATCTAAGTTATTGCCTTATTGTTTTAAGATGAATTGTATGAGATTGGTGATTGTGAGAAGGAGAAATGTATTTGCCTCTAGAGATGGAAAGAAAACCCTGAATATATACATGCCGGTTAAGTGGAAGTTAAGGAAGCTCGGTCCGTGTAGTTGTACGCATGTTATGGAGTTTGGTGCCAGAGGTTTTGTCTAAGGCATCTTCGTATGCCATGTTTGCTTGTGGTACAATAGGTGTATGCTTGGTGTTAAATGTATGTTGGCTTAGAAGGCATTCTAAGTCTTTTCTGCAATGTTGCGTGTTTATCAACCCACCCCCTCGCTGAGTGATTCCCCTGTCACTCACCCCTCTCTCTCCCCTATCTCTCCCCCTCTTTGTTTTGCAGGTGAGCATGACGAGTATCCAGAAGATGATGGTCTGTCCGGTGTTCGTTTTGGGTGCCAGAAATTTTTTAATAAGTTTTCGCAGTATTTTTAGACTTGGTTTCTTTTCAGTACATTGAACTCTTTGGATTGTTATGCTAGTGGTTAAGGATTTTCTTGGTACTATTTATTAAATTATATTCAGTTTTAATGACTATGTCCCGTTCGGTTTTGAGGATTAAGTTCCCGTTACATGCTCTGAAGTGGTGGTGTGCGGTGTAGTCTTTGCGAATAGCACGCTACACCGCACACTCAAGGGAGACCCTGACGAAAGAGAACCCGGATGCTGGTGGTTTGACAGGTAACACGCGCGGGGACTCTGATGAGGCAGAACCGGATGTTACAAAAATTTTATGATATGTCAAGACTAATACTTCAAAATGTATGTTGGTGTTTGGAATTCTTAAAAATTTGTATAAAATATTTTTAAGTTACGATGAATATAATTTATTTGTATGTTTTGTTTACAAATATCCTATCAGAATTCCATATTTACTTCCATGAATTCGTTTTAGTGGTTTAGCACTATTTTCTGATGACTAGATGGTTAGCTCTTTGGGTTCATAATCTTTCTAGGGCGGGATCAGATCAGGTAAGATATTCGTCTTTGGCGAATCAAGTTCTCCCAACACAGCTTGAACCTATGACCTCCTCTTTAATTCGAGGAGTTCTTATCACTAGACCAACATTTTGTTGGTGGAATCTAATTTTAATTATTAAATGTTTTTGTTTCTTGATTTATAAGTTTTTTACTTTCATATATATTACGTTTAGCAAAATCCAGCAAAATTACTGTAATCTTTTCTTTCATTTATATCTTTTTTTTATTAAAACATAATTAAGCATCATGTACTTCAACAAATATCACATACACATACACCATCAGAACAATGCTTAATTCTGCATAAAGGAAGGCATTTCTTTAAGCAATCTTCATCAGTTTTGCAACTCTTGTCATTCTCTAACATTTTTAGCTCCGTTGAACAATCTCCTTTGCATATCGTCTCGGTAGTTGGCGATCCTAGTTCAACCTCTATAGTTGGCGATCCTATTTCATTAGTGTGTGAAATTGACACACCTACAAGTAATCACAAACAAATACATGTTAACATAATTATATGATACATGAAAGCAAAGAGTGATTTTATGAGGATGCTAAGTGTTCAAAATTACATGGTCAATTGGTCCTTTTTTTGCCAAGTTTTAGTGAGAAACAAGATCCTTTTTTCCTAAATAAAGGGCCAAATTCAATATAAATTATTATGTAAAGCCTTAAATATTATTGTTATATGTTGACTGCACATCAACCAAAATATTGGAGTTGATTGTTTATGACTTTTATTTTAAATGTTACTATAGTTATAGTTAAATTTTTTTTGCTGTAACGTTAAAAACTGTGACTTCAATTGAAAAAAAAAAATAACAATTTATAGGCTATAGGAAAAAAAAACACATACAAAAAAAACTGCGGAAGTTAGGTTTGAGAAATTTCAATAGAAAATTTAGGGATGTAAAATTGTTAAAAAATGATGATTGAATAAAATAAAACTATCAGAACTTTATATAAAAGCAAAAATGTCCCCAGGGTTCTAAACAATAACCCTTATTGTTAATGACATGTGGTTAAACCATATATTTTAAATCTTTGTCACAAGAATCGCATGTAGTA
Organism: Anastatica hierochuntica; assembly: GCA_900406275.1. NCBI lineage: Eukaryota > Viridiplantae > Streptophyta > Magnoliopsida > Brassicales > Brassicaceae > Anastatica > Anastatica hierochuntica. The sequence continues at coordinate 14,332 of OVAN01009126.1, read as the reverse complement.
ATATATTATTTTCTCACGGATTCAATTGTCTAACTTTAAATCCTAACTAGATTTTGATCCACGGTTTCAAAGCGCGAGATATTTTTTGTATAATGCAGTAGAAAAATAAAATTTTCTAACAAAAAAAATTGTAATAGAAAAAAAAATTTAAAGATAATATGAGTTTTAATAGTACAAATAAACTATAACAAAAACAATTATTTTTATTATTGAATGTATTAACGATATTTATTTTCGACTCGGTTTCGAAATGACAATGAGTTTCTCCTACCAAATATTTATATCGTGTGCTAAATAATTATATGATTATGAACTCAATTTATTTGTATTATCGTTGTCGGACTTTTTTGTTATAGGATATATAATTTTTATTTTGAACATCGAATTAATATGATTATTTTTTATAAATACATAGTAATTTTCAATATTAAAATTTTAGTTATTTAAATTTCTTAATACTGATGCTAGAATTTAACCCACACTTTAAAAGATTTTATGGAAGATTTTTCGATTATCAAAAAAAGTATAATAAATCAACCAACATCTTTGAATTAAAAACTAACTATATTCTGTAAAATAAATTGTTACCATAAAAGAGGTTATGGAGTTAATATCGGATTTTAAAGCAGAGGATATAAAATATATATTGTTAGACATCTATACTATTTAAACAAATAATTTGTCCTTGTTATAATTTGTTATCATTCAAAATAGAATATGAATAAAATTTAGTATATAAAAAAGATTTATGGGAATATTTTTTAAGAAATATTTTAAAATGGTGCATGCTTATGTTTTAATAGTATTGATATAAGAGAACTCATCAAAAATTAGATATCGCCACGACAAATATCTTTAAAAAACTTTGATTTTGCATATAATAAATAATATGAAAAATATCTATTGTAATTCTTTTTTTTACAAGCCAGTTTCGAGTATTGATCCAATAGGGGCCAATTGCTTAACTAAACATATTTCTCAATTGTGTATATATATAAAATTATAGGCTCTTTTCCCCCAAATTTTGTTTGATATGGTCCTTAAAGTTACAAAGAAAAATAACAAAAATAAGGAGGATCCAGTGCATAGCAGCACCCAACGCCTAGCCTGATATTTTCATTGGAAAAAGAAAATAGCATCAATGAAATACAGAGAATTAAGTCCCTTACATGAGAGAATAGTGAGGACAATGAGGAAGAGAGAAGTTGTCTTTGACGCCATTTCGTTTGATTACGTTTAGTGTACTTGTCATCCCTTTCAATATTTATAGCTGATCCTTCACACTTTATTTTAATGATTTTACCATATTTCATACCTTTCAATATATATCCTTGACACTTTTATTTTAATGATTTTACCTTATTATATATATTGAATTAAAACAGTCAATAATAGAAAAAAATAAGTTTTGTTTTGACTATGTTTTGAAATTTAAATGAGTGTCTGACGAATCTATTGAATAAATCTATAATCTATAGAAATTTAATTAATATCTTACTTTGATTATTTGGGCTGTATCTTTTTTTGTTGACTAGTTAATATAAATCATGGCACATGCATTTTCCTTTTTTTAAGTGTAACTAATAAAAACCTGATTTATATTTCCTTTAAGTATTGTTTACAATTATATAAATAATTCCTTAAAACTAAAAGTAATTCCTGTTTGGCCAATCGTACCGTTACTACATCCAATTGTAAAATGAAAATTGTCATTATTATATACTAACTTTCAAACATTGGGGGTGTTATTCAAAAAGACGTTTTGATTGAAATGGATGTATTTCAAAATTTGAGTGAAATCCAGTGTTATTTATTTGTGATTTTGGTCAAAATATATTGAAATCTACTCCTATTGAATTATGTATGTTGTTAATGTCACCTCAAATATACTAAAAGCAATTGTTATTGATTATGAACATGATTTTAAAGTAATTTAGGCATAACGAATTTTTATATGTTTTTAGGGCATAAACATGAAAAATACGATTTTTTGGTTCCGGTTTTTATTTAAAGAAAATTGTAAAAATGACATTGTTTCCGGACGAAATTAGCGATTTACGCTAATCTGAAGAGGATTAAAAAAATTAGCTAATTTCAACCTAAAAATATTATTTTCTCTTAAAAAGTTGTTAATGGCAATTTTCAAAAAATCTCTCCCTCTGACACAAAATCGTGTCTTCTCTTTCTGAGGAGTTAATAGGAAAGTTAATTTAACTTTCGAAAATTGTCTCTCTCTTCTTTTCATTTTTCTCATTCATTTTCTCTTTCAAAAGCATCAGTTCCTTCTTCTTGATAGGGTTTTCGAAATTTAGGAAGTTTGAGCAGAATTTATCTGCAATTTTTGGTTTCGCTGTTCGTGTTTGTTGAAGAAATCAAGCGATCCATAGGTGGTTCATCAATTTTGGGTACAAATTCCTTACTTCCTCTTCTCTTCGTTGGTTGTACTTAATCGATTTTTCAACAAAGGTTTAAATCTTTGTCATCCGTCTATTGTTTTTATTCTCAGAACTTTTTTAAAGTTTTTTGTGCTGAGCAATTTGTTGTGGTCTTCGTAAGATTGGTATTGAAAGTTTATGATGAGAATTTTTGACATGCAAATCCCTAAATCCTTTAATTTTACTATTAGATTTTGTCGTCCGAAGTAATTATCTTGAAATTTTTATTTTTGTTTCACTCAATTGAAATTGAAGAGTATTTTGATTTTGTGAGTTTCTCGACTTATGGGCACGAAATCGAGTCATACTTATGTCGTCATATGTATATTGTAACTCTCTATACATATAATTATTAAGATCTGCTAACTGTATATTGTTTATAGTTATTCTCAAGATTCATGTATATCGTGTCGCTTTATAAACACTGAGATGTGAATAACAATTATTGTTTATATCCATAAACAATCTGTATATGTTTTCATGTACAAGATAATGGTTGATCGACATCTCCCTTCACATATGTTTAGCTTTAGGTTTGTGGTTGAGATATAGGGTTTGAGTTAATATTTAGGATTTAGGGTTTAGATTTAGTGTTTAGGGTTTATATTTAAGGGTTTGGGTTTGTATTTAGGAGTTTGGGTTTAAATTGACGGGTTTAGGTTTATATTGTGGGGTTTGGGTTTATATTTAAGATTTAGGGTTTATATATAATGTTTAGGGTTTATGGTTTAGGGTTTAGATTTAGAGTTTGGGGTTAAGTTTATTGTTTGTGTTTAAATTTTAGATTAGGGTTTAGTGATTAGGGTCTGGGGTATATGTTCTCATGTGCGAAAATTTTTCATACTATAGTTTGTTTGGATTATTGTACAGTTTTTTTTTATAATTGTGTGTTGATGTAAATACGTTAGCATTTGTAGTAATCCTTTAAGGGTTTATGGTTTACCTTTAGGGTTTAGCTTTAAAGTTTAGTATTAGATTTTTGGTTGGATTTAGATTTACGGTTTCTGTTTATAATTAGGGGTTTGGGTTTAAATTAAAGGGTTTACAGTTTAGAAGTAGGGGTTTAGGGTTTAGATATAGGATTTAAGTTTAGATTTAGGATTTGTGGTTTAGGGCTTAAAGTTTAGATTTAGGGTTTAGGGTTTAGATTTATTGTTTGCATTTTTATATTGTTTGGTTTTAGATTTATGGCATAGGACGTAAATATATTGTTTGTGTTTAAATTTGGGGTTTAGGGTTTAGATTTACGATTTGGCATATATGTTTTCAAGTGCGATATTTTTTCCATTACAGTTTCTTTTAGTTTATTTTCAATTCTATATAATTGTATGTTGATGTAAATACGTTGACATTTACATTAACCTATAATTGTTTATGGTTTGCTTTTAGGGTTTTGCTTTAGATTTTAGTATTAGATTTATGGTTGGGTTTAATATAGGATTTTTGTTTATATTTAAGGGTTTGGGTTTAGATTTAGGGTTTGATTTTAGATTTAGGGTTTAGGGTTTAGATTTAATTTGGACAAATAGATACCTAAACAGTTTTCCAGATTTGGATCGATTTGTTTATAATACAAAGATTTTTGTGCAACAAATGCGGGAAATGGGTACTCCTGCTAGCAAGGTTTATCGCGAAACACTTTCATTTCCATATCTTCCATCTTGTGAAATCGATTACACCACTAGTTATGGTTTTGTAAACATTTTTTCGCTTTTATGTACTCAACTGAATTTGTAGAGTTGCGTTGATAATGTTGTTTAGGCATCTTTCAAATGCTTAAGCATTATGTCATTTCTATGGCAATAACAATGTCGTATGTTATCGAATACTTTGTTATATATCTTGTTACAATACTCCATATTTCCAGAACCACTTTAAGTTTAAATGCCTTGATAAAACAAATATAAACTATAATCGGCCCATTTATGTGTATAGTACACATTCGCGTAAATATCTCAACTATCACAGATGAAAGGTCCCAAAAGTCTTTTAAAAAATGATGATCATATATATATATATATATATATATATATATAATCCTATGGTTATCAGATATTTTGTAATATATCTGGTTACGAACTTCATATTTCAAGAACCACTTTATGTATATATTGCTTCATAAAAAAAATAGGAATTATAATCGGCCCATTTATGTGTATAGTACACATCCTTGTAAATAATCCCAAAAGATTTTTAAAATAATGACCCTAAAAAATAACATGACCTTCTGTCAAATTTTTATCAACTTTACGGAGGTAGGTCTCGTAAACATATATGTAAATAGAGGATAACCTTGCTTTATATTTACGGAGTAACTCTCGACACAAATTAAAGACAAAATTATCCAAAAAGGGAATTTCCAATTTACTAATTTTCAGATGTTATAAGTGTAATTGAGCATTTTTCAAAGGTTACTATTGCAAGCGTCCCTTTTATTTATTCATGTTTTTTTTCTCCAAGATTTCTTAATTTCCTTTTATACTAGAAATAATGAAGGGACGCTGGAAAAGCAGCATTTGAAAATGGTCAATTACAATTATAGCATTTCAAAATTAGTAAATTGGAGAATTCTTTTTTGGAAAATTTTATCCTTATTTTGTGTCGAGTGTTACTCTGACACAAATAGTGTTAATGATAAGACAACACTGGAAATATAAAGCTAGGTTATGCGTATTTACGTAAATGTTTACGAGGCCTAACTCTGTAAAGGTGATAAAATTTTGACAGAAGGTCATGTTATTATGAATTTTTTAATTTTCTTGCTCACTATTTTTTTTAAAAAAATGTATGGGACTATTTTTGAGGATGTGTATTGTACACAAAAATGGACTGATTATAATTTGTATTTGTTTTATCAAGACATATAAACATAAAGTGGTTATGGAAATATGAAGTATTGTAACCTGTTATATTACAAAATATATGATAACCATATGTTTGTTTTGTGATTTTTCATCTGTGATAGTTGAGATATTTACGCATATCTTTACTGTACACATAAATAGGCCGATTATAATTTCTGTTTATTTTATCGAACCATTTAAACAGAAAGTGGTTATAGAAATATGAAGTATTGCAACCAGATATATTACAAATTACTCGATAACATATGACATTGTTATAATCATAGAAATGACATAATGCTTAGGCATCTGAAAGATGCATAAACAATATTATCATCACAACTCTGCAAATTTTGTTGAGTACATAAAAGCGAAGCCATATTTACAAAAATTATAGCTATTGGAGGAATCAATTTCACAAGATGGGAGATATGGAAATGAAAGTATTTCGCGATAAACCTTGCTACCAGAAATACCTATTTCCTGAATTTAATGCACACCAATCTCTGCATTATAGACAGCTTGGTTCAAATCAGGGTAATTGTTTAGGTAACTATCTATAACCTTCATTCCATCTTCAAAGTTACCACAACAAATAAGAAATATCCCGAGCGTGCATAGAAGGTCCATTTTGAACAAGTTGACGTAAACTTTCAACATAATAGGTTGTTATGTTTCTTGCTTCTTAATATTTTAGAAAGAAATTGTGGTAGGGAGAACACAATTTAGCCATGCCACCAACAAATATGTACTCGTCAAATGTCAACTTCGCGCAAAACATCAACTTATAATTCAACACAAACTCCAGCTTTTCTGGCTGCTATGAAAGGTGCAAGCTCTCCAAATCCATTTTCTTCTAACACGCCGAACTATGTCCATAAGTATGCTTTGAGGAAGAGAAGTCATTACTCGTATAGTTATACACAAAAATGTAGTTCATAGATGTATTGATATAAAGAAAGTTATGTAAAACAAACATAAAATGGAAAGATGAAACTAAAATACAAGTTTTTCCAACTAAAACATCTTACTTGAGAGAGGATTTTTTTTACTTACTTGAGAGAGAAGATGAAGAAGAAATTATGCGTATTGTCTATGATGATTGCATATATATATATATATATATATATAGTAATATATGTAACATTATGCTAAGTAAGTAGACAAGAAAATCTACTTAGAGATTTCATACCAGTGGGAGAAAAACTCTCCACACAAAATATTTACGAGTTGTAAAAGTGAAAAACATAACAAGTTTTCATAATAAAGTGACATCATTAAATCTAGGGCTTCAATCTGAATGGTCAGAACTTGAAGTTAATGGAACGTTGTTGACCCTCATATCTATCCACTGGTAAAAGGAAAACCATATTCGGATCCTTATGAAGGGAGAAGTGTGCCTCCGAAGTCAATGAAGAGAATATGTCCACCGAAAGAAAGCTGAGTTCAGAGTTGTTCTTCTGCAAGTGGCCAAGGTGAGGGTTTACACTATTCTTTATGAGTCTAGAATTTGGTTTAGAATGGTAGTCTAGGGTTAAAACGGCCAATGTCGAGCAATATGTCTCGACACGGACATTTGTTTTGTATTATGTATGTGCTATGATACTACTATACGCCTGGAATGTGATTGCGTATTTGGTCACTAAGTCAAGCATAGGTAGATGAATGTTATTGATGTGCTGAGAACCTAGAACTATTAAAATAAGGAATTAGGGTAATACAACATTGTATGAGAGTTGCGTAAGAGACGAGAAATCGCATGTTAATCCGATGATGTGATCTTTGGGATGAATATTAGGTTTTTATTCGAGAAGGGGGTGAAGTACCCTAGATGAAACTGTGTGATGAACTTTGTGATGAAACTGTGTAATGAACTATGTGATGAGATGTGTGATGGAGTTGTGCCCTGGTTGTGGGAAGGAGAATATGAAGTATACTAGTTAGTTAAAATTGTGAAATTGTGAATGTCTGTGTGATGTGAATGATAATAATTGCTTGCGCAGTATGTTAGGTACTTGTTTGATGGTGCAGTTTAGGTTTAGACTCCTGGGCTAAGCTAGATTTTAGACAATGAGGTGTAGTATAGGTTTTCACTGAGTGACTTGTGTCTGAGTGAGCTGTGTGATGGAGTTATGCCCTGGTTGTGGGAAGGAGAATGTGAAGTACACTGGTTAGTTAAGATTGTGAAATTATGAATGTCTATGTGTTGTGAATGATAGTAATTTCTTGCGCAGTACGTTAGGTACTTGTTTGATTGTGTAGTTTAGGTTTAGACTCATGGGCTAAGTTAGATTTTAGACAACGAGGTGTAGTGTAGGTTTTCACTGAGTGACTTGTGTCGGAAAGTCACTCACCCCTCTCCCTTTTCCTTTTTTTCCTTTTCTTTTGTGTTTGTATTGCAGGTTAGTTTTTAGAAATGACGTTTAAGATTCAAGTTGGTGGTTTTGCGAAAGGGATTTGCTCGGTATTCATCGTTTATCACCGAACCGGGAATTTTGGGTGTTACAAAATCTTTCACAAATCAAAATTTTCAGGAATAGATACGAACATATGCGGCATATATACACGCATCCCTATTTAAGGGGTAAAAAAGAAATTTTATTAGTGAAAGTAGGTTAATGTTGGTGGAAAAAAAAAAAGTTGGTTAACGTGAACAATGATTTTTTTCATAGTGTCCACAATGATATGTGGCACTTAAGGTGACAATGACATTAATTAGCAAACATCATGTCAATATTGAACCGGTTCCCGACCAATATCTAATCAACTTATCAACAAGATGGTAGTATAAAAAGTAAGAAATAATATGAACAAAATAAAATAATAACTTTGATTTGAAGTTAACGAAATTTTTAACATATAGTTACGATTAAATGAAAACACAACGATCTACTTTTGATGAACAATGAGAACATAAACAATTGAAAAAAAAAATCTATATTATTTATGTCACTTAAATTTCCTAAATGTTTGTTTACAATTTTTTATCATAAAAGTAGCAGTTGCAATTTATGTAAATTGAAGGGAATGTATATTAATAATGAATGATTTTATGTAAAACAACGAATTAATTTATTATATAAACATGAGAACGATGAAAATTACAATATTAACTCAACCATAATAAAGACAACATATCATAAAACTTAAGACATTACAAAGATTCATTCAAACATAAAACATATTCTCAATGCACACCCATACATGTAACATTGTGGACAATGATTTTAAAAGTTTTGATGTGATACACAATCTTGATCAAGTTCATGTGGAAACAGCCATCTTGCATAAGGAAAGCGTGTGTATGAAGGATTGAATGGAGCAAGCTCGTGGATTATACCTTCTCTTATGTTTTTGATATGGGAGAATCCTTTACATTCATACTTTTGAAAGTATAAGGCAAGAAGGGTTGAAGCCATATCTATATTTCCACAACAAACAACAAACATTGTTCAAAGCAAACACAGCATCTTCGCGATCTGAAATAACTTGTGAAAAGTATATTAATAGCAACCTCGAGCTCATTATTGCATGCAACAATTCTTAGCAATTCATAATATATAACAATTGGGTTGCCATCCATAAAACATCTATAGAAATAAGACGAAAACTACTGTTAAGAAACATGTAAGGAGGGAAGTAGCATAAACTGTCAATATTGACATGTTTCAAAACTTCATTTCTATAAACAAAATCCCACCCACGTTTCTCACATCGGATAATGGGGCAAAGACTGAAAATCTGAAATTCTAACCCTTCTAACAATATTAAGAATACGGTCATCTGAAAGAGTAGGCATAGTGATGAAGAGAGATGAAAACTGATGACAAGAGAAACACTTGAAAATGAGTTTTAGGAAATTGACATACATAAATATGAAGAGACGTGGGTAGATAGTTAGATATTAATGAGAAGAAGTTAAAATAATAAAGACAAACACTTATAGCATGTCAAAAATTTTTTAACCCTAAGCCCTAAATCTAACACTAAAAACTAAATCTGAAATCTTAAATCTAAACACAAACTCCATATCTAAACCCTAAATCTATAAATCTAAACCCAAATCCCTTAACATAAACAAAAATCTAAAATCTAAATCCAACCATAAATCTAATATTAAACTCTAAAGAAAAACCTTAAATCTAAACCATAAACCCTCAAAGGGTTACTACAAATGTCAACGTATTCACATCAACATACATATATATAAAATTGTATAATAAAGAAAAAAATCTATAATACAAAAAATACTGCAAATAAAAACATAAAACCCAAACCGTAAATCTAAACTCTAAACCATAAAACCCAAACATAAAACTCAAACCGTAAATCTAACCTCTAAACCATAAATCTAAGCACAAACAATAAATCAAAACCCAAACATCTATATTCAAACCCAAAACCTTAATCTAAACCCTAAACAATAACTCTAAACCCAAACAATAAAACTAAACCCTAAACCCTAAAAAAATCATAAACCCTAATCCATAAACTCTAAACCCGTAAATCTAAATCCAACCCCTAAATATAAATAGAAACTCTAAATCTAAACCCAACCATAAATCTAATACTAAACTCTAAACCTAAACCTCAAAGGTAAAACATAAACATTTAAAAGGTTACAATAAAAGTCAATGTATTTACATCAAAATAGAGTTATATAAAATTGTACAATAAACCACAAAAAGATATAATTTAAAACATATCACACATGAAAACATATACCCCAAACCACATATCTAAACCTTAAACCCCAAATCTAAACACAACCAATAAATCTAAACCATAAATCCTAAATCTAAACCTAAACCCGAAACTCTAAATCTAAACATAAACCCTAAATCTAAACCTAAACTCTAAACTCTAAATCTAAACATAAGTCCTAAACCCTAAATCTTAACCCAAACCATAAATCCAAAAAATAAATCTAAACTCTAAACTGTAGATCTAATCCACAAACCATAAACCCAAAATCTAAACTCAAACCCTATATCTAAACCCTAAATCCCATAGTCTAACTCAAACCCCTAAATATAAACAGAAACCATAAATCTACACCCAACAATAAATATAATATTAAACTCTAAAGTTAAACGCTAAAGGTAACCCATAAACACTTAAAGGTTACTATAAATTCACCATATTTACATCAACATCTTGTTATATTAAATTATACAATAAACCAAAAAAATATAATATAAAAAATACCACATGAGAAAAAATAAAACCCAAACCATAAATCTAAACTCTAAACCATAAATCTACGAAAAACAATAAATCTAATCCTAATCACCAAAATCTAAACCCTATACCCTAAATCTATACCCAGAAATAAAACTAAACCCTAAACCCCTGAAACACTAAACCTAACTCCTAAATCTTAAACTTATAAATCTAAACATAAAACTCTAAATATAAACATAAACCATAATCTAAACCCAACAATAAATCTAATACTAAACTTTAAAGCTAAAACCTAAAGGTAAACCATAAACACTTAAAGGTTATTATAAATGTAAACGTATTTAAATCAACATCCAATTATATAAAATTGTACACTAAAACAAAAAAAAACAATAATACAAAAAATATCACACATGCGAACATATACCCCAAATCTTAAACCCTAAATCCCAAATGTAAACACAAACCCTAAACCCTAAATCCTAAAGTCTAAACACAAGCCCTAAACCTAAAACCTAAAACTCTAAATCCTTATTTGATACCCTACACCCTAAATCCATAAATCTAAACCCAACCATAAAATAATACTAAGCTCTAAAGTTAAACTCCAAAGGTAAACCAAAAACATTTAAAGTGTTACTATAAATTTCAACATATTTACATCAAAATAGATTTATATAAAATTGTACTATAAAACAAGATATAATTACAAAAATCTCGCACATGAAAACTTATACCCGAACCATAAATATAAACCCTAAACCCCAAATCTAAATACAACCAATAAATCTATACCTAAAGCCTAAACCCTAAATCAAAACCTACCAATAAACCCTAAAGCTAACCACAAAAAATAAATATAAATGAAAAAAATCTAAACCCTAAACCACAAACACTAAATCTAAACTCAAACCCTATATCTAAACCCTAAACCCCTACTTCTATACCCTAAACCCCTTAATCTTAACCAAAACCCTAAATATAAACAGAAACTATAAATCTAATCTCAACCATAAATCTAATACTAAACTCTAAAGCTAAACCATAAATGTAAACATTAAACACTCAAATGTTACTATAAATGTCATCGTATTTACATCAACGTCCAGTTATATAAAGCAATACAATAAACGAAAAATATTATAATACAAAAAATACCGCATATGAAAATATAAAACCCAAACCATAAATCTAAACTTTAATCCATAAATTTAACCAAAAACAAGAAATCTAAACCCAAACACCTAAATATAAACCCTAAACGTTAGTCAAAACCCTAAACCCTAAGTCTAAATCCAAACAATAAAACTAAACTCTAAATTCTAAGTCTAAAACCTAGATCCTAAACCCTAAACCCTAAACCCGCAAATCTAAACCCAAACCTCTAAATAATTATAAAAACCCTAAATCTAAACTGAACCATAAATCTAATACCAAACTCTAAAGCTAAACCCTAAAGGTAAACCATAAACACTTAAAGGTTACTATAAATGTCAACTTATTTACTTAACCTTCCAATTATATAAAATTGTACACTAAACCAAAACAAAACTATACTACAAAATATATCACACATGAGAACATATTGTTTGTTCACACATGAAACCCAAACCAATTATATCACACATGAAACTCTAAATCTAAACCCGGATCACTATACGCTAAACACAAATCCAATACCCTTAGCCCTGAATAACATTACTCTAAATCCAAACCCCTAAATATAAACCAACCACTAACAATAAAATGTGTTAAAAAGAATACGAATGATACTTAAAAACATATATTGAACACTGGTACAAACGAACAATATTAACAGACACATCCACCGATAATATAGATATAGTAAAATAAGTGTCATACATAACATTCAGTATATGGTAATAAATGAATGTTTACAGTGATATCTGGAAAGCATAGACTCAGTACAGGCAACTTACAAACAACAAAACCAAAAATTGAACGACGAACTGTATGCATATATAACATAGTTTATGTGTGCTTGTCTGATCTGTTCATTTGATATGACAGTGACCTCGTGTTCTCGTTTATTTGCATGAAGTTACATAAACAACAATGCCAAAACTGCGATATACCGTGCATTGCTAGATTGCCTCATGTTAGTAACAAAACATATACAAAATGGTTTCAGTTTGATGCTTCTCACACTACAAGAAAACAGACAGATTCCGAGGGAAAATTTGGTCGCAATTTCGTAGCAAACGTAGTATTGCGATGAAATTGCGACGAAAATCAGTTAATCGTTAAACGTTTGTCGCAAATTGGTTGTGGTCGCAATTTCGTCGTAATTTCGTCGCAAGTTTGTGACAAAAGATAATACTCGCTTCCCACTCGCAAAATTGCAACGAAAGTGCTACCAACATTATGCGACCGATTTGCGAAAGACAATAAAACTCGGTTGCAAGTTAGCCGCAATATATTGGGAATAAATTGCGACAAAGCAACACAAATCGTCGCTAACTCGTCGCAAAATATTGCGTCGAATTAGCGAAGAAACGAATAAGTTAGTTGCAATTGCGTCGCAATATTTGGCGACGAAATTGCGACGATTTGTGAAATTATTGTCGCAATTTCATCGCAATATATTGCGACAAAATTGCGAGTAACAGTCGCATTTTATCGCGTGTTGGTCGCAATATTTTGCGACCAATTTGCGATAAATTGCTCGCAATTTCGTCGCAATTTCTGTGTATTAAATAATTAAATTAATTGAATAAAATAATATAAAACTAACTAAAAATAAAAGAAAATAATTAAAAATTAAAATATAAATTAAAAACGGAAGTAACATATATTATAAAATTTAGTTTGAAAATTAAAAATAATAAAAATATTTTACAAAAGAAAATAAATCCTAAAATCTAATCATACACCGGCGGATGCTGCTGCTGCTGCTGCTGCTGTCGACGTTCCTCCTGCTGAACATCAGAGGTGAACTGAGCGAACTCGGGGTCCTTCTCCGCAAGCCAGCTGAAAAGGCGAGTATGGGTACTAATCTGTTGCTCGTACCTGACCATCACTTGACAAAACATCTTCGACTTCTCGACAAGATGGGTCAACATGTATGACATCTTCTGTTGATTCAATCGGATCTGCCGTCAGTTGGCCTGCTATATCTTCTTGCAAAACAACGTCCTCTTCCATCGACAATACGGCCCCTTGGATTGACATGGAACACAGAAAGCCATTGCTCCCGCCGTGCTTTGACACATGGATACGGGACGAATGTCACTTGTTCTGCTTGGGATGCGAGAACAAACGGTTGGAATGTTTTTTACCGTCTGTTCGCATTCACGGATGTAACCCCCAAATTGTCAACTCGAACTCCACGGCCAACAATTGGGTCATACCAGTCGCACCTGAACAATACACATCGCAAACCCACTACTCCGGGATAACTAACTTGAAAAATTTGATTGATAACGCCGTAGAAGTTCGTATCGCCCTGTACACAAATGCCGTAATTTGCAGTTGACCTCCGAGGACAGTGTTGATAGGTTTGAAATGTATAACCCCAGATGAAGTACATCGGTGCAGTGACTATCTGTGCAATAGGGTACTGAACGAGTTCATGAAACCAAAGGAGGAAAGGAACATTGCTATATCCATTGTTCACCTGATATGATCGATATAATTGTATGTTTGTTAGACCATTATGGAAAATGTTGAACTAAAATTCTCTAAACACTTACATAAAATTGTAGCCACTTTGTGAAATCTCTGTCTTTGAACTTATCGTACTCCTCGTCCGACAAATCGGGATAAGACGCCCTCAAATGTGAATCAAATAAGCTGCAATTATTTATTAATTGGAAAAATTTACTATATATATGATGAAGCAACTCACAG
>OVAN01009125.1:0-17297 GCA_900406275.1 Anastatica hierochuntica | reverse complement strand
GATTTCGCGATGATTCCCCAATCGCCTCATAATCGCATCGAGAGAGAGAGAGACTTTTTTTTTTCGGTTTCGGCGAGAAATGAAAATTTTTTTTTTCCAACGCGATATTGTTTCACGCGGTCGGCCTATCACAAGCCGCCACGTCGCTTACAACCCGGGTTCTAAAAACCCTTAATTAAGCACCGCTGCTTACGTTTTATTTTAAAAAAAATTGATTTTAATTTGTTTTTACCTATGTTCACGTGCTAAACAACTCTTAAGACCCACCATTGTGGGTGGTCTAATAACTCTCACTTATTAATCTCAATAGCAGAATTGACCAAAAAAACTTTACATAAATTAATGACTATAATTAAACTGTTTGTTATTCCTTATGTTTTTTTTTAAAATATCGTTTTGAAGTTTTAATTTTGTTTCATAAAAAGTGTCGTTTTACATTTTCGATACAAATTTATAAACGAAATTATGGTTTTAACCTCACTGTTTTAATGTATTAATTGGAGAGAGATTTTTTTAAAAAAATATTAATGAAGACATGTAAAACTTTTTAACAATTTTTTTAATATATGTGAAAAATATCAAAATGACACTTTTTGCGAAACAGAAGAAATATTTATTAAATCTCATTTATTAATCTCAATAACGGAATTGACAAAAAAAAATTTACACAAATTAATGACTATAATTCAATTGTTCAAACAATTATTTATTAAATCTCATTTATTAATCTCAATAGCGGAATTGACAAAAAAACCTTACACAAATTAATGACTATAGTTCAATAGTCGTTAGGCTGAGTTTTAGAACACCTTGCCAATGAACAAAGCGATAGAAAGAGAAACACAAGTGTCCATTAAAATGATTCCATTATATTGTTTTAGTTTTAGTATTTTTCTTCTTTTTTCAAAACCTAAATCGAACTTAAGAAAGAGAGAGACATGAAGCGTAGATTTGATGTGATTGTTAGTTTATTTCCAATAGATTCATCCACTTGGATTTATACATTTTTAGGTTTTGTAAAGTTGTGAATTTTAAAATATTTATAGAAAACATTGGTCATTAATTTAAATGTGATAATTAGATATTATTATAATTTTTTGTAATTTTAGATACCCATCCTATTTTAAACAATCGTTAATAACATTTCGCATATTGATTTATTTTAAAATTTTATATTTTATGTGCTTTTAATGCAGAACAAATCTATGTTATCACGTCCACTAAATTTATAAGAAAATGTGTAACGTTTTGTATGAGTCTTTCACATATAAACTTATATATGTGAAGTGTAGTGATTATGGTTCGTCAAAAACAAGTATATATTAATAATTATATAATAACTCATTAATAGAAGGGAGACTTACAAAAATACACCTTTGTATTGTCTGTTTTTCAAAAATACTCCTGCTTGAAAAATTTTTATTTTTACACCTCTCTTTTTAATGAAAAAGACCATTATACCCCTAGACTAAAAGAAACCCTAAACGTTAAACCCTAAACCCTAAACCATAATTCCTAAACTTTAAACCCTAATAGCTAAACCCTAAACCCTAATCACTAAACCTTAAACCCTAAACCCTAATATTTGAGGTGTATATTTGAGAACCATTAAAAGACAGGTGTAAATGTAAAATTTATTTTCCTTTTAAGTGTATTTCTGTAAATTAATCTTAATAGAATATGATAGTAATTGAATATAGCATCATTTGTTTTGGTTTTAGATAACCGTTAATATCTTTCATATAGTGATTTATATGAAATTTTAGATTTTACATATTTTTAACTATAACACATCTACGTAGATAAACCCATATGGACAAATCCATATCTAATTCCAGATGAACTAATCCATGATATTATAAAAAAAAAATGGACAAATCAGTAAATCTGCAGATAGCTCAACGTAAGAAAAAATCAATTGATCATCGCCAAAGAATTCTCGCATATTCTTTACTATCCACATGTATATGTTCATGCAGGCGACTATGATGAAAATTCGAGTAAAAAATTGGAGATTAATTCAAATTTCATAGTTGTATGGATTTTGACATTTTGAAATGGATGAATTTATTTGGATTTGTAAGAGTGGACTAAATGTCTTAGTTTGCTTGTGCGTAATAGTTTTGCAAATTCAGTTGTGTTGACTCCATTGGTATATAGTGTATGGTGTATTGAGGAAACCGATATATGATCTCAACATGTTTAGATAAGTTATGGTATTTTGACTAGTTTAGTTGAATTGCAGATCCCCGATCTCTTATTCGGTTGGATTTGAAACACAACAATCTCAATTTTTATTGTCAGAATCAATCACAAAACGTATGATTCATCAGCTCAATCTCGTTAGTTTTTTCTCTGCATCGATGCAATATGTAACACGCTTTGAAGCAGTGGATCGGAATAAACTCTGATGATATCAAATGAATAGTTTCAATGAATTTTAGAAAAATGCAATAAGACTGAAATTGAAATAAAGTATGTGAATAATCTGGAAAGAAAAAATCCAAGAAAATTGAAATTGATAAATGATTCATTTGATTAATATATCAGATATGAAAGAAGAAGTAGGTTCAACCAACCTACAGGCTGGATGGTACACAAGAGGTGATCATCCCATCCAAGGTAATGAAACTCGGTCCTAAAAATAAAGATGAATACATTGTAGGTCAGTTTCATAGATGTCTAGCTCCCCCGGGTGGTGTTATTCATGCGGTTCTAAATTGACTTTGGGGGTAAAAATTGTCGAATTTCTACTCGGAATCTAGGAAAATCTACTATTCTTATTCACATCCCCCATAAGGAAACTAGGTAGTGAGTAGTGCAGAGAGGAGTATGACATGTAAATGATTGTCTCTTGTTTGTTGCTCCATGGATTTCAAAAGGGACTTTTGATATTCCTGAGATCTCTATAATCCCAGTTTGGGTAAATCTGAAAGGTTATTGCTATTCTAGGTTGGGGATAAGCCATGTTGCTTTTGATCTTAGTGAGCCAGTGCTCATTCATAAACCGAGATTAACCACTTATCCTAGGGGAATCAAAAATATTAGTGGAAGTTGAAATGGAAAAACCTTTCCCAAAAAAGCTTTAGATGACGAAGAAGGGAATATCTATATTGTTGATGTCGAGTACACATGGATCTCTACTGTGTGTGAAACATGTGGCAATTTGGGATATAAAGGGAAAAGATGTTTGATGCCTGCTACAAATTCCAAATATGCACCTACTGACAAAGACAAGAAGGTACGTGATGGTATGCAAACTATGGGATCTGAGTGGTGAAACAAGAGCAGCTCCACTCATCATGGGGATGTATTGCATTCTGATGTTGGTCTAAATGGCTCTATTGTAGGTCAGAATCCAGAGCATGAAAGTAATGCAAACTCTAAAGGGAAAGAGGCAGCAAAAGATATGACCTCCACTCGCAGGCACTCACTACTAATATCTTAAGCTCCTCATCTTCATTCCAACCACTAGCAGGTATACTTTCCTCTCCAGCTCAACCACAATAACTTATGGAAGAGATTCCAACATCTATTATCATTTATGAGTATGTCAAAACCCCAAAACATGATCACTTAATTTCCACACACCAAGATGCCAGTCTCACTTTCGAAGTCAATTATAAGGAAATTTCTCTTATCTTTGAGCAAGAAGATGATGTTGAGAATGAGATTGGGAATGATACTCCTAATTTGAGTCATTCGAGGGATGGTAGACAAATTAAACCTCTTCATAAATTATAAGACACAAATTTAATTACAGTTTTAGGAAGAGAAAAACGAGGCCGTCAAAGACGTGGATGTAATTCCAGTCACTAAATCCTTACAAATCAAACTGTTTTTTGTTGTACTAACCTATCGGGTTAACAAGTTAGTTGGTCAATAAGGTCTTTTCTTATATGAAAATGTGCTTTTCTTTTTTAAACTATGTGGTTTCTGTTGAACCATATCATGTAATCTTTAATTTATAATTGAAAGCCTTTTATCAGAAAAGGACATGAATGAATCATGAGTCTAAGGATAAATAAATACTAGAAAACAAATTTTATAAAAAAATGTATGAAATTTAATTAATAAAGAGAGGTAGTGAGATTTTTGGTGGGTCAATATGGAGATTTAGATAAATTTTGTTTGACAACCCAGAATGTTGCAAATATTTTTTTTCTCTTACATATAATACACTTATCTTTCTGTAAGAGCATCTCCAACGCGTACGACTATTACATTATTATCCCTTAGAAAATTGCTTTATCTCCATGTATCTTTTATGGTATTTAGTGTAATTATTTTTGTTACAATATCACATTATTTTACTATATTTAGTGTAAATATAGCTGCTATACCATAGCGATAAATTTTGTTTTTATTTTTATCTTATCTATTAAAACAGAGTCATTCTTTTTATCTACTTAAAAACGTTATCATTTAAATTTGGACATATTCACAATCATTATAAATAATTATATCATTATTATTTAATTAATAATACAATATAAATATTGCTAATCCATGTTATATCGTCTACTCTCATGTACAATTAAATTATATAGAGTTATTATTCTTAAAAGTTTATACATTATACATGTATTATTATTTATATAGTTAACGTGTTAACATACATATATTGATAATACAACAACGTTCAATATAAGACTATAGATTCAATAATATATTATTGGTTTTATTCGGTTTTGATCTATCTATACTATAACATATATGAAATTATATTATTTTAGTACAAATGTACAAGTGTAAGTTAGGCTAGGCGTTCATGTTGCTGTTCAGATTCAAATCCTGAACTCCAACCATAAGGATCCATTCTGGTTTTTTAAAAGTTCGGTTCAGGTTTTTCGGGTCAGATTTTATAAAACTATTAAAATCCGGATCCGATACTTTTTTTGGGATCGACTATTTTCGTGTTTTCCGGATTCAGGTTCGGTTTTTCTTTAGATTTCTCCAATTTTCGAATATTTCGGGTTTTAGTCGATTATTTTCAGGTTCTTTTTCTGATATTTCGGTTGTTTCAAGATTTTCATGTTCGACTATTTTCAGTTTTTTTGGATTTGGGTTCGGTTTTTCTTTAAATTTCTCTAATATTTCAGAAATTTTGGGTTTTAATCGAATATTTTTGGATTTTTTCTAATTTTTCGATTGTTTCAGGATTTGAGTTCGGGATTTTCAGATCACAAAGGCAAGTATCTTATTATATAAAGCTGAACGCGTACAACGTGAACGCGACACGTAAGCAAATTGTAACTCACCGGATTTCGACATATGTCAATGTTTAATTTAGATCGTGACATGTATTAATCTAGAAATATAAATTAATATAAACTTTCCTATTATTGATTATTTACTTCTTAAAAGAATACAATTTAACAAAAAAAGAAAAACTAGCTTATGAAAAATTTAAGTAAAAGGAAACTATATAATCTTTAAAGAAAAGTTATAATGTATAACACTGAAAAATTATAATCTAATACATGTTTTTCATAGTAGTTTTTATATAAAATAGAAAGTTGACTTTAAGTTTTAATTTTTGTACATCTTAATTTTTTTTACATTCGAATCATTATAAAAGAATTATCAAACATATAAGAATAATTAAGGCTCAAAATATAAGTCATTATAAAAGAATTATCACACATAAATTCTATAATGTATAACACTGAAAAATTATAATCTAATACATGTTTTTCATAGTAGTTTTTATATAAAATAGAAAGTTGACTTTAAGTTTTAATTTTTGTACATCTTAATTTTTTTTACATTCGAATCATTATAAAAGAATTATCAAACATATAAGAATAATTAAGGCTCAAAATATAAGTCATTATAAAAGAATTATCACACATAAATTCTATAATGTATAACACTGAAAAATTATAATCTAATACATGTTTTTCATAGTAGTTTTTATATAAAATAGAAAGTTGACTTTAAGTTTTAATTTTTGTACATCTTAATTTTTTTTACATTCAAATCATTATAAAAGAATTATCAAACATATAAGAATAATTAAGGCTCAAAATATAAGTTTTTAAAAACGGTTGATGTTTATTCAAATCATTTTTACGTAATATGAAATATATAATTTATTTAAGGACACTCTCTTCGTTTAAAAATATTGTTATTTATAATTTTTCAGTAATCTAAGACAATCTAAGAATTTTTTATTTGTGGTAAATATACAAGAACTGAAAAATTAAACGTAGATTTTAATTTATAATTTATTTACACGAGCCAACAGATGATTTAAAGAGGATTTAATCTAAATGTACAAACTATGATTATGCATATTATTAATTTTAGACACTAAATATTTTATTTTTATTCGCGTATCACGCGAGTACTTATCTAGTATGATATAAGGGTAAGGATTGTATGTATATGTGTGTGCAAAAGTTCGAGACAACCATATACTACTTCGAGTTTCGAGTCCGGTTCGAGCAAAACCTCAAACTCGAAAATATTTGAACATGAAACCTGTTCGGATTTTTCACATGTTTTTTATTCGGTTCAGAGTAAATATTTTGTTGTTAAAGAAAAAAAAGTAAAAAGCTATTCTCATTCTTATAAAAATTTCCAAATACTAATTTTTTAAAAAAATAATATCCACAAAATATTATTAATTCACATCAATAAAATTTTTTTATGATAACACTTAAAACAATATTAAAAAATAAAATTATGTTTGTTAAATACATAATATTTCAATTAATTAAGTTAGTTTTATCACATATAAACATTTGTCAAATAAAAAATAGTAAAGTAATAACAATATGTAAAAATTGTATACTAAATAACATATTATTAAACATATGTATCATAAAAATATATATCTGCGCACAACACGGATCAACTCTAGTATGATGTTATGCTAAATTAGTCTATTTAAATATTGTTTGTTAGTCCTAGAATGACTTTCTGATTTAGTGTTTGGTTGGTAAAAAAATTGTTTGATTGTATAAGCTTACAAAGAAAAAGAATTGAATTGGTACGTAACTTTGAGATTAAATTTGTCCGGTAAGAATAAATATATCATAAAGCATGAATGTGATATTAATACAACAACCAAAATATGTATTGAAGTTTTAAGTGGAGAAGTTAACATAAAAGGTGTTGATGATGTTCTTGAGAGTTTTAATTTTGACATAAACAAATCAAAGATGGAAAAGCTCATTTTGAACTTAAAATGAACTAATTGAATATTTGTGGTTTGATTATATTAAATTTTATAATCATTACGATGCAATTTATCTTTGTTTGTGTATTCTTAATTATTTTATTGACATATATACCTTTCTAAAAAATACTTCAGTATAACATATTTTATGTGATATAGTTATATTTAATTCTTTTTAATTTATTTTTCCGATATTTATTAAAGTTGCACTAAAATACTATATAGATTTTAACCAAATCGCCTTGATCCAGCGGTGAAGGGGTTCCGAAAGGAGTTCGTGGAGCTGGGTTCGAGTCGCTTTGGTCACTCGGACTGCCTTAAATGGTAAGAATACGTGGAGTATCGTGGATCTTGTGGGATTAGTCATTGGGTCTAAAAAACCTTTAGAATCACCCACGTTTATAAAAAAAATACTATATAGATTTTTATAGTAAAATAGTGTTGCGGTTCAAAATGATTTTAAAAGCACTATTTTTGTGTATATTAGTCAATTAGTGTACAACCCACATTATCAATTATAGGTATAATCCAAAGAAAAGCTAGTCAGAAAAGACGTGTCCTTATAATGCATATGATTGATGATTCAACTTCGTGAGTGGGCTTTAATGGGTCGATACCAATCCTTTCATCTCCTTTATATATCTTCTGTTTTTTTCTTGTATAAATATTATTTTTATATTTCTTTTGTTACATGTAATGTATATGAATAGAAATTGTCATAATCAAGACCCAGACATGTTTCTGGTAGCACCACGTGAAAAAGATAGGATAACATTTATTTAACTAAACAAAACAGGTCAGAGCTAACTTCACCCAATTCTCATCAAATAATGAAATATCTATAGCATTTTCAAAATAATAAAAATGACTATTTTGTTTTGTTATTTCCTCACCTTTCTCGTGCAATTTTAGCCATTCACTAGGAAATAATATAAAGGTAATTTAAAACAACATTTATCGATGGACCATTATTTAAACAAATAACATATTCATTTGAAATATTTAATTTTAGGTATTTTTTGGTCCAATTTTGGACGACACAACGCTCACACACGCGCGTTGCATATCTACATAAATCTTTCTCGAGCTTTTAATCTGTAGATCACATAGACAACAGAGATAGATGTGACTTCAACAAATCAATAACCTAACTAAATCTAAATTACTTTTCGAAGTCAATTTTCTTTCTATTGACATACCAAAACCCTTGCCCCCACCACCATAAATAGACGCACCAACCACATCTTACAGTCGCATATCGATACCTCAACAACACTTCAAACTTTAATGGTGGAAAACAGTACATCCGAGGTAAATTGATGATCTAAACAAGCTTGTAAGTCTATCCATTTCTACACAATGTTATCTGAATAAGTTTAGTCCTTCTTTATTGCTCTGTTTTAATAAATTGTCCAATATAGAACCTTATCTCATTAATTGCATTGTAGGCAATCGAAAGAGACAAACTGTTGTTGTGTTATGGTGATTGGAAGAGAGCAGACGCATGTATATGGAACTTTGACATGAAAATCCAAAATGAGGTACATCGGTTCAGCTCAATACTTGAATGAAATATGCTCAGCTTGTCAATATCGTAAGGAACGCTCTTGAAATTCCACCGGAAGAAGACTTGCTTAAGTTCATGTACCAGTACCTAGGGTGGATGTTTATGGACGAGGGTAATAGAAGCCCACCACAGTACATACAAGAAGATTCGAATGTTATGTTGTTCATTGAACTATGCAGACAGGTGGAAGAGGTTAATCTCTTTGTATCAAGTGGAAAGTATACATCATAGTTGCTGTCTATCACTCCTGCGACTATTTGACTGTCTACTTCTTCTGATCCACCTAACTGGTGCGACAATGATGTTCATGACGACTCATATGATGATGCAGAGGATAAATGGCACGAGTTTTTTGTGGCAAATACACCACCTTAGATGTTGGTTGCGCGATCACTTCTTTCCAAATTTAATGAATCCGAGATAAACCGCCTTATTTCACTAGCTGAACGTACTCACCTATCACCGCAAACTGGCGGATCTTTGACATTAAATACAACTGCCACTGCATCAATGCCCAAGGGGAAAGAAGTAGCGTTGGAGCTAGGACAAACCTCATGTTCAAACCCATAATCTCAAATAGAGGGGACTTCGCACGGAAGAGGATCAGATTTGAATGCAGCAATATTTAAACTAGGCATATCAAATCTGCCTACGTCACAAGCAACTGGTCCGCAAGAAATGTCCACTGACTCTGAATTATCAACGCCACCACTCCCACGTATTTCTATTTGGGATAGAGCGGAGGAAGCACTAAATCAATTCTTCAACGATAAGAGTGATAATCCGGCGTTTTTTCTCCGCGATGCACCACCAGTCATCACCACAAAATGTGATGATGGTTAGCAACACTTCCTTTTATTCTCTCTAATTTTAGACTGTATACTTTTATTAATAATTAGTATTGTTGACAAATTACTCAATTTAGACAATGAATAAATAATAGACTGTCTATTTTTCAATGATTAATATAGCTATAATACTTAACTTAATATTTTTAAATGGTTAGTCCTTGGTGCAACACTAGAGGACGTGCAATATGAAGGTGATAAGTTGTTCATGGGTCGTGTTTACACATCAAAGACAGATTACAAAATCAAGATTGCAATCCATGCAATAAACAAAAAATTTCACTTTAGAACTTTGAGGTCAACTCCAAAGTTCATGGTCCTCAGATGCATTTCTAAGACGTGCCCCTAGTGTGTTTATGCAGCACTGGTTGACAAGTCAAAGGCTTTTCAGATACGTCAAGTCACACTGATTCGTACATGTACGGTGGATGAGAGAAGAAACTACCATCGCCTCGCGACAACAAAAATCATAGGGGAACTAATGGTTGCAAAGTTTGTTGTCATCAAGAGGGGATCTACACCAGCAGCAATTCGGAAAACAATGCTTGACGAGTACCATGTGAATGTCTCGTATTGGAAATCTTGGAGGTCTAGAGAAGTTGCCATAGATAAAGTTATTGGTACTGTAGCAGGTAGTTACGCACTACTTCCAAGCTATATGGAACTCCTAAGTCAAGCCAATCCGAGCAGTCAATGTTTCATGGAGTACACTAATTTATAAGGTGGGGTTAAGAGGTTCAAAACTGCTTCCTCGCGTTTGTTGCATCCATAAACGAATATCAGTGGGTCCTTAATGTTGTGGTAGTTGACGGGACAACATTGAAAACCCGCTACAGTGGTTGTCTAGTATCCGTATGTTGCCAAGATGGAACTTTCAGATTTTTCCTATCGCTTATGGAATTGTTGATAGTGAGAGCGATGATGCATGGGAATAGTTCTTCAGAAAACTGAACACATTCATCCCTGATAAACCAGATTTAGTATTCGTTTCCGAAAAGCACAATAACATCTATACGAGACTCAGACGGGTAATATAATGTCTATTACTATTAAAATGTAGACTTGCTACTTTTGTTTAAACAACTGCTTTCTGATTAATTTCTCTCATGCTTTTACTGATACACATTTTCTTTTTATTTGCCATTATTTAGGTGTACAAGACATCATATCATGGTGCATGCACAATCCATCTCTACTGAAACATCAAGACGCAATTCAAGCCAAAAACGTTGCACTTTTGATGTCCAAAGTAGCTAGGTCTTTCACACTTGTTGGGTTCAACAAGTACTTCGCTGAAATTCAAAGGATTAACCCTCAATATGCTGCTTACCTGGTCAAAATTGGAATACGAAATCTTCTTGTTTCTTAGATAGTCTATTTTTGGACAGTCTATGTTCTTTAGACAGTCTATGTAGAACATCACTAACCGTTACTAATATAATTTTAGGATTCAGTCATTGGTCTCGAAGCCACTTCAGCTGCCCCAGGTATAACATAATGAAAATTAATATCGCCTAATCGTGGAACAATCTTATCAGAGAAGCACGTGAGTTTCCGCTAATGCATGCTTGAAAATATTCGACTTCAAGTCATGTCATGGTTTGCTATTAGAGGAGACAGAGCTAGAAGGGATACTGACATACTAACACCAACTGTTCGTGGAATGGTCGAGGGTAATTTCAAAGCGTCTATTGGTCTCGCTGTTAGACAAATTGGAAACTTAGAATTTGAAGTTATATCGTGCGGCGAGTGTTTTTACATTGTGAAGTTCGAGCATGGATCATGCACTTGCAACGGTTTCCAGATGATGAGGATTCCATGCAGCCACGCAATAGCAGCAGGAGCCCGAATAGGTGTGTCAACCAATGCAATGGTCAGCGATTTCTACTACATAGAAGGCTTTGTTAACACTTACATGGGGAATGTGTATCCAATTCCGGCCGCCGTTGGCCAGCCATTGGGAGGAATTCTTAACTCCGCTGGAGATGGTACACTTCCTCCGAAGGTACACAGACCACCTGGGAGGCCTGGGAAATTTAAGGTTATTCCTCTTACAAGTTTAACAATATATTTTAAAATAATAGACCATCTACATAAATGAGCTTCCTATATTTTTTTTTACTTAATTTCAGCGCAAGGAGAGTAAAGATAAGAAACATTGCAGTCGTTGCTATGGTTATGGGCCATAACAAGGCTTCATGCCGTTATGGCATATAACCTGGCGAGATATGACAAATAACTCGGGTTTTTTGGTGGGTAACTAGAAAATGCATCTCCAATAATAACAATCCAAGTATATATGGGTTCTGTATGCGGACTAGAGATGGGGCAATTTTACTGTCTACGCAATGAAATAGATGGCTATATTGTGGAAGCATAAATATATCCATCTATTTTGTATAATGTTAAACCATCATCTTTTGAACTTTTCTTTTGGTTTGTATATAGATCGATGCATGTAATGCCTTTCTACCCTGAAATGAAGTTACTGTCATGTTCTGTACTCTTTGCCTCTGGTGTTTAAAATTTTTTTCTAATGTGTGCTTGAAGCTTGAATATGAGGCAATATAATGTTCAATAATTAGACTATCTAAAACGATACGAGTTTCAGACAGTCTAAAACAATACATGTTTAACTGAAATAATCATTTCTAATACGAGTTTGGCATGAAATCCAATTACAACCACTTGCTTTCTGTTTCTAGATAGTCTAGCTCATGTAAATACTTTATTGAATGCAAATATCAAGTATTTCCATTTCTCAATGACCAATGGGTATTTAGACAGTCTAAGCTTAACCATAATTTCAGACATTTTAATTTTTAAGCTGTTGTAATAAAATTTAGACATTTTAACTTTATGTCTTTACGAACTGAAAAATAAAACTACCTAGTAAACATGTTGCGTGTAATATAGATCGGAAAAACTAAATGGAAGCAAATTAAAATGAAACAGAGTTAAGTTCTGAACAACCAATAAAATTAGAGTAGACGCATGTATGGTAGTAAAACGGAGAAAGGAAAACAAATAAATCCGAACATAACAACTGAGAATAACTCAGTCAATAAAGAGTGCCACCCTGGCAGTTGAAAAAAGCTATCACTCGGGGACAACCCTCAGTGAAAGTGCTCGAAAGAAACCAAGTGCATAGTTCTCAGCAGCGAAATGTAGCATTGCAGAATCAACGTGGCGGGCATCTTTCACATAACCCAAATAATAGAGCTCAAGAAGAACAAGCTAGCTACCACTTCTAGTCCTGCGATGAAAAGTAATTTCAAAACGATTTGAAATGCATATAGGTCAGACTAAGGACCAAAAAACTAATCCTCGCTTTCAACTTTAACAGGAAAATACATCTGCCTCATGGCAAAAGGTTCAAGCGGCTTTTTGCGTACACCATTGATGGTAGCATGTTGACGGAGGAGGAACGGTAGTAGAACTAATATCGAGTTCACCCAGTGAACAACCTCAGCAAAGGGGACCTTGTCTGCGTGGCAGTCTAAAACAGTGATATTCCATCCAATTAGGTCAATCACCAAGCCCACTATATGCAATGGAGAGAGCCTGTGCATTCTTCAAAATTCAATAACATGAGAAAGCTTAAATGCATATACGAACTATATAATACAAGATATGGTTTTATGTATGTCTTATGCAGCAACATAATTGTTTACGGGAACAATAACCAGTGATTGTAAAATTTTTAAAACAAACGCATTGGAGTGTAAGACATCAATTGCACCAGAGAGGTGTGTAAATCATCCAATATAGTTGTCTTCTCAATAAACATGAACACCACCATCATAGAAAAAGCAGATGAAGTCTTGAAACAAACAATAATCTTGATATACAACAACCAAAAATAAACTCTAGCAATAACATGTTGCTCATCGAAAGAGATAAAAAGAAATAGGAGGTGTAGATGCCGAACCATAGCAACACTCTTACAAACTAGAAATTCCAAGTGAACACCCTCATAGGAATATGATTCATGAAGCTCTAAGCACTGTTGACTAACATCACAATCATGATTCAACTCCCCCATTCTATGAGGATATTTATCTTGGATATCCGAAGCGTACATCACCATATTCGTAATCATAAACCAAGGCTTGGTTCCAAGTAACAATCAAGAAAATGAAGTAATCCGTACCTGAGAGACTAAGAAGTATGGTTCTTATATGCTCCAAATTATGGCACCAAGTCCAAAATTCAACATCACAATGAGTATCTAGCGGTCTTGGAAGAGAACTGTAATTAATGTAACACTTGATACTAGAGATATCTTCATTAACAGAATCAGATCTCGACGATTTAGCCAAAGAACAATCTGAAACCATTCTCGATCAAACAGACGTCAAAGGATTAAGATCAAGACGATAGAAGGTTTGGACGATGAATAACTTCGAAGAAAAACAAATCGGTTGACCAAAAGAACCGACGATGGTAACACAAGATCAACTCTGATCGGAAATAAAAAAAAAAGCACAAGGGTGAAATCAAACAGAACTCAGACGCAACAAAAAAGAGCTTCACCGGTGAAGAAACCCAATCGATTCGTCGATTGGATGGGAAGAAGATTTTGAACTGAATGGTGATGCGAATATGTTTGAAAAAGAGAAAAAAAATGAATAAGTGGATTTCAAACGAGAGGAGAAACAAACAACTCGAACATAATGGCTTAAGTTGTGAATGAACTAATTGTTGTTCGATTCATTGTTATTGAAGTTCGATTCACAGAAACTTGAAGAAATAGAACCAGATTTGAGTTGAAGAAGATGAACAAAACGCTGATTATGAAGAAGCTAACGAAAATGATGGAATGATGAACAAAATTGATGAAATCGAAGCTCGTTTTGTTGAAATTGAAGCTTGAGTCAATGAAAAACACAAAAACAGAAGCATGTTTGAATGAAAAAGATGAAACAAAGAACAAATGAACAAAGAGCAATGATGAACGACGATGATGAACAAAGATTCAGATTGAATCAAAGCAAGCAGAAAGAAGAAGATGATAGATTTGAATGAATGTTCTAGAAAAGCTCTTATACCATTTCAAATTCTTTCAATGTGATCAAGATTAAGAGAAACAAATTTGTGAAAAACCTTCATTACATTGAGCAAGATGAGTATTGACTCCTTAAATACAAAGTCAAAATAGTAAACCAAAGATAACTAAAGCAAACCATAATCTTAATCAGTACTAAACCAATCATATGTATATTCTAATATAATTAAATTTATCTTTGATAGATATTTAGGTTCTTATTCTTTTCTTTTTGTAATGTTTTAGTGTTTTGGAATCAAAACCTAAAAATATTGGTCTACGGTTTAGTTCACTCGGGTCTCTGTTTAAGAAAGTGAATCCAAAAAACTTGAATTAAACATTGTTGAGAATACACCGAGACTCGAAGAAGACTAAATTGACATATAAATTAAAGGTGAATGAATATAAATAATATAATTGTGAAACTGGGTTTATAAAAAAATAATGATGTGTGAAATTTTTTAAAAATAATTAACTTGGTTATCTATCTAATCAAAATGCACTTATTATTCTATTATAGTTCATGCATTAGTAGAAAAATAAATTGGTTTTAAAATTTTTGTCAGTTTTATTTTAAAAAAATTTCAAACTTTATCATTGTGATATTTTATTATTGTAACTTGTAACTGTAGTATTTAAAAAGAATCATTTAAACTATCTTGGTTTTCTAAAGTGCAATCAATTGTATAGTAGATTGATGATAGGGTTCCCTCTATTACAAATACTTGATTTAACTATTACCATCATGGAATTTGACCTATTTGAATTTAGTTTGGTATGTGGTCAATTTGCCTATGTATATATCTTTAGAATTAATTGAAAATTAATATTAATGAAAAAACATATTTATTTTCATCTTATTGATTGAAAAAGATGGTATACTTTGAACAAAAAATGTCATGAAAAAAATGATGACATGAAATAGTTGAGATTAACTTGATTAAACAAAACTTTGTTTAATATCTAAGAAATATTTTAAATTCAAAACATTAAACTAATATATTTTGGATTAGTATTATCTTTTAAAAATATTTTCGCAATGCTAATGTAAAATAATTTCATACCTAGTCTAATATACATTTCATTCTTAAATATTTCAAAATGTATTATATTTCCATCACATAAACATATTTTTAACTTAAAATATAGACATTAAAGATCAGTGATTATTCACATTGTTATATATTTACACTTAAAAATTTGGTGAAAATCATTATTCATATAAATTTTAAAACTAATTGTTGCAAAATTTGTAAATATCTAAAATTATCCACAATATACAACAATAGTTTTCATCATCTAACATTTGTAGAAAATATAACACATTTTATTTACTATTAAAATTTTGAAAATAAATAATATTTTTGAAAACAAAAATTGATGATAAACATTTTATGTGTCATGAAGGAAACAAAAATTTTACTTGATTATGTCAGATCATGATTCATTATTTGTCTATTAAGTTATTATATAAATGACCTGAGGATGGCTATTTAGGTATCCGTTTGGGTTCGATTGGGGTTTATCTGGATTACGGATTTTCGGGATCATAAGTTTAAGCCTCGTTCGGGTTTTTAAACAAAAAATTGGTTCTGGTTCGGTTCCGATTCGGGTTCGGACCATTTAAATTATCAAAAAAAATCAAAAATCCTAATTTACCTTAAAATTTTCAAATAAAAATTGCATAAAACATATAAATATGAATAATGCATGACTTAACACCTAATACAAACGTGAAATTGAGTATTTGAGTTACTAATTCAAGTTTTAGATACTTATTTTAGGTATTTATTCGAACTTTCAAATATCATTGGATACTTATTTGGATTCAAATTCAGGTTTGGTTCGATTTTTTCCGGATTGTTCGGGTTTTCATGTACCCATTTAGGTTAGAGTTCGGTTCAGATAATATCCAAATCTGAAATACAGTGAAACCCGTTCGAATTTTCGGGTTCGAACGGGTTCAGGTATTTGTGCCGAGTTATTTGTTCGGGTATTTGTGCCGAGTTATGTTCGGTTCGAATTTTCGGGTTCAGTGTTCCGCCTACCTCTAATTAGACCGATAACTTTTATGAATAAAATTTCATAAACAAATTATGAGATCTACATGGACAACTACACGTGCAGGAATGGCAACAACGAATGTTGGGACTCTTCTCTGTAATATAAATGGCTCGTGGAGGCGCTAAACAATGTTAGTTAAGTATCTATATATAGCTAATTTTGAGAAATATTAAAATCTATAAAGGAGAAAGAAAAAATGTTAGTTAGGAAAGATTTATAAATATTTAAAATTTTGATTATATGCAACATAAAAAGTCTAAAAATAAAATAAAACGACCAACAAAAGTAAGAAATCAAACACTCATCTTTTTATGTATAGAATATTTGAGTATACTATTTTGTTTTCAAATGATTAGTGTATCATCAAACATTTGTTACTTTGGGATATAAATGTTAAAATAACAAAAACAATATTGTTATCGGATATTAGATAAGTATTACAATTAAGCATTTGTAACTTCATTAATGTATATCATTATATATTGTATGTTTTCTATAAAAAAAAAATCGGCGACATTTTCAAAAAAGATTTTACATATATTATAGGGAGACTTACAAAAATACACCTTTGTATTGTCTGTTTTT
>OVAN01009124.1:0-17300 GCA_900406275.1 Anastatica hierochuntica | reverse complement strand
AGCGGTAGTTAGGTCTTTACAAATTTTATTAAAACTCGACCTCCGTCACCACACCGTTGGTTGGCTTCAGCAGAGAGGTCAAGCAAACCATTGGAGAGATAATACTCCCAGTTTGTGTTGGAAGAGTCAACCTGTCCACTAAGTTTTTCGTCATAGACTGTCCCTCCGCCTACAATATGATCATGGGCAGACCCTGGATACACGAGATGAGAGTCGTGCCGTCAACTTTGCACCAAGTACTCAAATGCACCAAGTACTCAAATGCACCAAGTACACAGGGGCAGATCATCATCTACAACTCCCTTGTAGCAATTACGGAAACCACTTCTTGCAATGCACACTAAGGAGCCGGAAGTGGAACAACTGGACGATGTACCGTTGGTACCTTGAGAACCAGGCAGAATTCTCAAAGTAGGGGCAAGATTGCAAGAAGGCCTACGACAGAGGCTGATAGACTTCTAGAGGTCCAATGCCGATTGCTTTGCGTTGTCCCACGTGGATATGCCAGGGATAGACCCACAAATCATAGTGCATAAGTTACAGGTGGACCCCAAATACCCAACGGTCAAGAAAAAAAGGAGGAAGTTCGCACCTGAACGAGACGCAATCATTAATGATGAGGTTAAGAATCTCCTAGCGGCCAAGTTCATTAAGGAGGTCCACTACCGAGACTGGCTGGCAAACGTCATCGTGGTCCAGAAGAAGAATGGCAAGTGGAGGGTTTGCACAGATTTTACGGATCTAAACAAATCCTTCCCTAAGGAATCATTCCCTTTGCCTCATATAGACAAGCTGGTGGACGCCACAGCTGGACACCAATTGATGAGCTTTATGGATGCCTTTTCTGGGTATAATCAAATACTCATGCATCCAGACAACTAGGAAAAGACATTCGTCATGACTTCTCGTTGAATCTACTGCCACAAGGTGATGCCTTTTGATTGAAGAATGAATGATCCACCTATCAGAGGCTAGTCAACATGATGTTCACAGACCAAATCGGCCAGACCATGGAAGTCTACATAGAGGACATGCTGGTCAAGTCCTTGGATGCGAAAGACCACATAACCCACTTGCAACAAGCCTTCTCTACCTTGCGCAAGTACAACATGAAGCTCAACCCCTCTAAGTGCTCATTCGGAGTAAGCTTCGGGAAGTTTTTGGGGTACATAGTGACATACAGGGGCATTGAAGCGAATCCGGAGCAAATCAGGGAGATTCTGGCAATCCCTTCACCCAAGACTCCACGAGACGTCCAGAAGCTTACCGGAAGAATGGCAGCCTTAGTAGATTCATATCCAGGCTGTGCGACAAATCACATGCATTTTTCGAAGCCCTTATGTTCACGGGGAAATTTGAATGGAACCAAGAGGCTGAAGAAGCCCTAGTCAAGCTCAAGGAATATCTCACAACGCCACCTCTTCTCCCAAAGCCCCAAGACAGAGAGCCTCTGCTCATGTACCTGGCTATCTCAGAGCATGCCGTAAGTGCCGTCTTGGTCAGAGAAGAAGAAAACAAGCAACGTCCGATGTACTATGTAAGCAAGTCCCTCCTGGATACCGAGACTCCCAATAGTCACCTTGAAAAGCTGGCTCTCGCCTTGGTCATCTCGGCCAGGAAGCTGCGTCCATACTTCCAGGCTCATCCAGTGATAGTCGTCACATCTTTCCCTATCAAGTCTGTACTCCACAAGCCAAAAGTATCCAGAAGATTATCCAAATGGGCAGTGGAACTAGGCGAGTACAATGTGATCTTCCGCCTTGCCACGACGATCAAATAACAGGTCCTAGCAGACTTTGTAGAAGAATTCTCCCTGCCGATGGTACCAGGGGCAAAAAAAGAGGTCAGGATCCAACAGGAAACTAAAAGCGAAGAAGAATGGGAAATATATGTAGACGGATCCTGCAACATACGAGGGATAGGTGTAGGCCTTGTGCTCATCTCACCAAGAGGAGAAGTTGTATCAATAGCAGTAAGATGCAACTTTAGAGCCACTAACAAAGAAAGTGAGTATGAAGCTTTAATTGCAGAACTATGCTTGGCAAAAGACTTGGGAATAGAAAACCTACAAGTTTATTGTGATTTCCAATTTATCGTAAGCCAGATGCAAGGTGACTAACAAGCAAAAGACGCTAGCATGACAAAGTACCTGGCCATAGCCAAGAAACTCATCGACTCGTTCAAAGCATGCAAACTCACACAGATCCCAAGGGAGCAAAATTCGCATGCAGACGCCCTTGCTAACCTGGCCTCAACCCTAAAAACTGCAAATCCAACTAGCATACCTTTGCTTGTTCTCCAATGGCCGGCTACTGACGAGGACGCCAAAGGGTATCAAGTCGCCAACATCGAAGAAGAGGAAACTTGGAAGACCCTCATTATTTCCTACCTAAAGGATGACATCCTGCCCATTATAAGGAGTGAATGCCGTATGATCAAAAGGCAAGCATCCCGCTATTGCTTGATTCACGGAAAATTCTATAGAAGATCTTTCTCGGGTCCATACCTCAAATGCGTAAAGCCGGAAGACGCAGATCTAGTCCTTAAAGAATTACATGAAGGCGAGTGTGGATCCAACTCTAGCGGAAGAAGCTTGGTACTAAGAGCCAAGAGGACATGCTACTATTGGCCTACAATGGCCCACGACGCCCTGCAGATGGCCAAATATTGTGACAAATGCCAGAAGCATGCGCAAGTATCCAAGCTACCCCCAGAAAACCTCAAATCCGTAAGCTCTCCATGGCCATTCATGAAGTGGGGAATGGACATCGTAGGAAAATTCCCGACAGCTCCCAGCTAGTTGGAGTACCTTTTGGTAGTTATGTACTACTTCTCCAAGTGGGTGGAGGCAGAAGCCTTGAGCAAGGTTACGAATGTCCAAATCAAGAGGTTCCTCTGGAAGAACATGGTAACACGATTCGAAATGCCTCAAGAGATAGTCACAGACAATGGCCCACAATTCACAAGAAAAAACTTCAAGAAGTTTTGTGAAGATTGGGGCATAAAACTAAGCTTTGCAACTCCGAGACATCCAAAATCCAACGGGCAAGCCGAATCCACTAACAAGACAGTAGTCAATCTTCTGAAAAAGAGGTTGGACGACGCCAAAGGCAACTGGGTCGAAGAACTTCCAGCTACCCTATGCGAATGTCGAACCAACATCAAGACTTCAACAGGGGAAACACCTTTCTCCCTGGTCTACAGAACAGAGGCGCTGTCTCCCTCCGAAGTCAGCGTCCCTACGGCCAGGTCAGAGCTTCTAACCCCCAAAAGAGAATGAAGAACTGATGGCTTTGTCCCTGGATCTCCTTGACGAAAAAAATGAAGCCGTAAGAATCCAAAACTGGAAGTACCAACAGGAAGTGGCTCGCAGCTACAACACGAAGGTACGAACCCGGACATTCCAACAAGGAGAATTGGTGCTGCGCCGAATCTTTGACAATACCAGAGACAAGGCCGCGGGTAAGCTGGTGCATGGCTGGGAAGGACCGTACCAAATAGTGGAAGTCAAAGGAGCAGGGGCATACAAGTTACAAGACAGGTACAGAAAAGTATAGCCAAATAGCTGGAACGCATTAAACCTAAAGTCTTACTTCTTCTAAAAGAATGCTTCTGTCCTGGACGACCATACCCCATATACTTTTTCTGCTTTGGATTTTTTAATTTCTTTTACATCTTTTTTATGTAATCACGCTACGTCTAAGGACAGATACCAATCAATAAAACAACTGCTTTCTCACGAGAAAATTCAATTAAAAGCAAGGAGCAAATAAGTTGAATGACTACTCCTCAAAAAAGGAGTAATACAAGCAACGTACCCTTCCAAAACAAAAGCGAAAAGCTCAAAAAAAACTCTGCTTGAACTAAGGAAAACATCCTTAACCTTGCTGAGCAGAAAGCAAAAACAGCTTAACCTTACTTACCAGGTCACAGTAAACGCAAAAGCTATGTGACCTGAGCACAAGAGCATCACCTATACCTACTTACCCAGACGTGGGAAGTAGAAGAAAAGTCTGGCACATGGATCCCTTTTCGGGGGAGATCCATACTAGCAAAACCAATAAGACTGATAGTGGCTTCACTGCAGGAAGCAGAATGCAGCAAAGCAAAATAGCTATTTCTGGATAGCTGAATGCCAACAAGCTAGTGGTTACCTCCGGGTAACAGAATGCCAACAAGCTGGAAGATACCTCTGGGTATCAAGAGGCCAAAAAAGCGCAAGCTAGTGGTTACCTCCGGATAGTCGAATGCCAAAAAGTCAAAAGATGCTTTCGGGTGTAAAGAGGTCAAAAGCGCGTCTTGGGAACCTAAGCATTGTCTAAGGACAAGAAGCAGAAATCCCTAAAAAAAAGAGAGAAAATGAGATTATCCCAAATCGGAACTCAAGAACTCTCACAAGACATGGCAAAGATAAGAGGCCAACAAGCCAGAAGTCAAACAACCGGAGTATCGATAAAAGACTAGAGGCCAATAAGCCTGAAGTTAAAAAAACTTGAATATCGATAAGAGAACAGAGGCTAGAAAGCCGGAAGTCAATACGATCGAGACGCAAAGGCAAGAAGCTTATAGCCAGAAGCCAGCCGACCAAGATGCCAATTGTAAACAACTCGCCAAAGCATCGACCATGAATGTTATCTCTAAATCTTAGTCAAAAATCTGTTAAGGCAGAAAGACAACTGGGAATTAGAAAAATATTCATTGAAGGCCACGAAGGGCCGGAATACGAGTTTTGAGCCCCGAAGGGCAAACAGAAAGAAGGTCTAGAAGGCCACCAAAGAGTTAATTCCACAAAGGCCATGAAAAGTCATTACAAAGCGCACAAGGGGCAGAAGTAGGCCCACACAGGGGCAGATCATCATCTACAAAAAAAGATAATAAATCCCACAAGGGGAGAGCAGCTTGATTCTTGATTTCGGGTCTGGAGGCTAGGCAGTTGGAGGATCAGGAGAGGCAGACTTCTCGACATTTGGCGCAGAGTCCGCTGGAGGTGTAGAAGTTAGGGCATGAGGAATCTCCGGTTCATCCTCAAAGGTGGGAGCTTCGAGGCCATTCTCTTCCGCCTCCGCAATCACCACCATCCTGTTGTTCTCAAACTCCTCCTGAAAGTTCCAAGACTTGGCCTCACCCTTGAGCTAGTTCTGAATCACCTCCCAACGCCCCCATGATCTTGGTGCCGCTGACAGCCATGGACATCTCCTCCGTGAAAGTGGTCACCTTGGCATCCAGGGTTCCAATCTCTTCTTCCAGCTTCGCCTTCTCCTCAGTCAGGGTGAGGACCTTCTCTGCCACCTTGTCCTTCTCTGATTCCAGCCCCTAGAGCAATTCCTTCATCTCCCTCAGCTCCTTCTCCACGCCAGCAGACTTGTCCTTCTCTACCTTCAGCTTGGCGAGGTAGTCCTCCACCTGGGCCTTCCCTGCAGAGATCACATCCGTGGCAGTTTGATCCTTGGCATGGACGAGCGATGCAGCTAACTGAACAACAAAGAGGAGGATGGTTGGCCAGAAGAAAGGGAAACAGTCAAATGTCAGCCAGAAGCCAAAGGCAGACCAGTTACCTTGATCATTCCTTTCTGGACATGGTTGAAGATGCCCAGATTATCATAGCTAGGAGGACTAGAAGGAAGTGCAGGGAAGACGGAGCTCTGTAGGTGCTCTAGGGCACCATCAAGATCGCAGACAAAGGAGGAAGACTGCTTGGCAGGAAGACCCTTCTGCTTTTTGTCGGAGGCAATGGCCTTTTGGGTCCCCTTTCTCTTGGACCCAACAGAGGGAGACTCTGAGATCTCCATCACCTCCGGAGCCTTGCTCCCAGATGCCAACTTTGCCTTCCTTGCTGCCTGAGCCTTTTAAAGTCCTCCAACGCCTTAGACCCAAATCCTGACATATTCCCTGCAAAACGGTAAAAGGCCAGCCAAGAAGTTAGTCAAAAGGGAGATAGAAAACAAAAGTATAAGAAAAAAGAGATAAACCTTTGAGACTACTTTGGTTCAACGCTTCCTTACTTATCAAAAACGGGATGCTCCTTTCTTCAGCAGAGATCTCTATAGCTTCCTCAGCTTTCTCCTTGCATCCCTCCTATTTCTCTGTAGTCACTTCTGCAAAAACGAAAGGCCAAGAAGGTTAGTGACAAAGCTAGAAGCAGTAAAAAGAAAAGCATTCTAAACCTACCAGTGAATTTCCAAAGAGTGGAGAATCCAGGAGACGTCCCGACTCTCATAAAAATATACTTATGAGCCCAATGCTTGGTGAAAGCTGCCCTTTTCCTCTCCTCCTTTTCCAGCTCCAACACCAAAGGAGTTTCGACTCGAGGGCGGAAGTAATATCTGCTTTCACCCGGAAGAACATGGGTGAAGTAATAGGAGTATAGAAGCTTGTTAATGCCAAGATCCAGCCCATCGAACTCGTTAAGCACTTGGACGGCGGTAAGGATCCTCCAAGAAGGCGGATTTAGTTGGGAAGGACAGATGTCGAAGTGTTCCGAGACTTTCCTCACTAGGGCCGGTATCGTACCCTTGACTTCGGCCTCGAAATAGCCTTCATACACGATTATCTTGTCTCCTGGGCAATCAGAAGCCCTCTTGTCCTTCCCATGCACCCTCAAATGGACATTTTCTCCAATGGAATACTGCTGCCGCCAATCTTTTCCAGGATCTCAGAGCTTACGTTGGAAAAAGGGCCGACCTTCAGAAGCTTTAGACCTAGAGCTGATCGCAAGGGCCGAGGATTGGCTTCAAGGATCTTCGTGTCCTCAGAAGATCCCTCGGCCTCGGTAGAGGGATTAGTCCTACTCAGGTGCCTCTTTCGAACGTGAGCACCAACGGAAGATGAAGCTACCGGAGAAAACTCATCACTAGAGCTAATCATCTTTGGGCTCAAAAGGATTTTGATCTTGGATCCAAAGCTCGATTGGGGCAAGAAAGCTTAAAAGCTAATGCTAATTCGAAACCTTAAGAGCTGTTCTCTGGAATCTATCCTAAAAGAATCGAAAAGAAGAAGGAATAAGAAGATCTAAACTTAAATCGCGGATAGAAAGCTCGGTAAGGATTCCAGAAGCAAAGAGTTTAGCAGGAAAAGGAAGAAGATGAAGTCAAAATGCAAGAGAGAAAAGAAAAAACGGTTTAAAAGGAAAGAGAAGAAATCAAAATCAGCTACACGGTCCAATCATGGGCGCACATCTCGTGAAAGTAACGACTATATTGTTTCTTCTTAAATCTTTGAAAATCTTCATAAACGGCTATAATCTCTTCCTCTGATCCTCACGAAGTCAATGGCTGGGATTTTTTCAACAAAACAACAGTCTTTGAAAGGTGCTAACGACTCATGAAATATGAAATTCAAAGCCATGAGGCCGGACGTCAAAGGCCAAACGCAACCTCCCGCTGCAATGGCGCCCATTATCTGATGGAATTCAAACTAAAAGCAAGCAGGTGCTTATAGAAAATAGAGGCGGCGCAAGTCATAGCTAAAAAGGCCAAGAAACTAATGACTTCCTGCCTAAGCCACATGGAAGACATATTATTCCACAGCTTCGGATCGAACCTGCGCAATAAGGGGAAAACAATTGGGAGTAATTTAGGCCATGGCAATTCCGCCAGACTTAGATGGAGTACAGCAGTGAGACCTCAAAGCAGGGGAATTCCCAGAAGCAGGAAGCCAAACGATGTTGCATAACTTGAAGCCGGAAGTCAGACGACCCTGCTTTGCCGGAAGCCAGAAGCCAGTCAACCGCCAACTCTTGCTTGTTTTAACCATTTAAATTAGTAGATAATGATGTGTATTTTGCAGATAAAGATGCATATATTTTATAGATAATAATGATATATCCAATTGTTGGAGGGATAATCATGAACTCCATGTATAAATACAAAGCTTAAGGGAAAAACTTGGACACACGAAACCCTAGGCTACAGAAATCAATACAACTCACCTTTCTCTCCATTGTTGATCTTTGAACTTAGAGTATCTTCGAGTCACACACGCTAAAACATTCATTGACCTCCAGCTTCCGTAGTGCTACAAAAAACGACCAAAATCACCCGTAACACTCTCTTGACATTTAAGATCAAGAGTCTCTCTTTTTAAGTTTGTATCTTGGATCAAACATCTATCTTTATCTATGAAATCTATCTCTTTCACTTTATCTCTTTTCTTTTTCTTCTTTATGTTGTGTGAGTCGTCTTTTTGATGGAACAAGGATTTTTAGATCTACTTAGATTAGGTTGTGATATGGTGTTAGGGATAGCTAATCTTAAGCTTCCTACGGATTTGGAGTGCTTAATGCTAGGTTTTAGAGTAGCTAACTAAGATCTTGATATGTATGCATTTCTTGCCCAAGAGGTGTTCGATGAAATGCCTAGGAGAACCAAATACTTGCTATTTCAATCTAGCCAATGAGAGTTGTTTGCTATATTGATTAGTGGCTTTATGGGCTTGCTCTTAATGATTCCTAATCGATTTATCATTTGCTACAAACGAGAGTTGAGCGAATGCGATTGATAAGGAAATGGCCTCTTGCCATGAGAGTGGATTAGGCTAGAATTTCCTTTGGTCATGGATTTGTGCTCAATAGCTTGATCTAACACCACTATCATCATCTTTCTAAGTGGATCGATTATAACATCCCTTGGTCCATCATTGTAGTTTATAGTTTATTTCAAGTTTGCACCTTTAAGCTTATGTTTGCTTTCTTTATTTAAGTTTATTTTCTTTATTTAAGTTGTTACTTTCTTGCCTTGCTTTCATTTCTAGATTATTAAGAAAACCAAAACAAACCTAACCTTTCTTATTTGCTTAGATTAGGCTTGATTGTGTATTCCCAATGCTTAGATCTATCTAGCTAAGGTTTACTCCTTGTGGTTCGACCTCAAAGTACTACAATGAAATACCCGTGCACTTGCGGATTGTGTGATTGTTAGGAAACATGCTTATAAATTTACAGCTTCGTCGTGTCTTTTGTTTGCAAAAACAATCGCGCAACAAGTTTTTGGCGTCATTGTCGGGGAGCATAATTGCTATATTAATATTTTCTTTGGGATTTCATTTAAGTTTGAGACTAAGCTTTATTTTTCAAGCAATTTAACTATTTTATTTTTCTTTTTGTTTGTGCTTTGTTGCAAGGATGATGAATTATCAATTTCAAGAATGAGTTGGAGGAATGGGAGCATATGAAGAGACTATTGGTGACTTCGATACACCAATCACGAGCAACACTAGGATAGGAATAAGACCTCCACCCAAAGATATGCCCCATCACGAAATCAACTCTAGCCTCATCAACATGATCCACAATGCAAGATATTTTGGTTTAGACATGGAGAACCCCATCGAGCACCTTGATAACTTGGAGAGGCTATGTGACACAACAAAGATTCAAGGAATCCCGGGAGACTACGTGAAGCTATCACTCTTCTCTTTCTCATTGGGAGATAAATCTTCGCAATGGGAGAAGACCATGGTTAGCTCTTCCATAACCACGTGGGAACAATGAAAAAGAGGTTCCTTGGTCAATTTTACTCACAATGGAGGACTACAAATTTCCGGAATAGCATAGCTAATTTCGAGCAAGGTATTGAAGAGACATCAAGTGAAGTTTGGCAAAGGTTCAACGGTTATGTGAGGAATTGTCCTCACCAAGGATTCACTCAAGGAAGTCTTTTAAGGCTATCCCATAAGGGAGTCAATCAACACTTCCGATTCGCTATGAATACGGCGAGCAATAGGAATTTTGCAAGCTTGATCGCAACTAAAGTAAAGAAATTGGTGGATAATTTCGCTAAGAGCTATGCCGGAGAAGAGAGCTTTTGTTTCACACCAAAGATTGAGGGTAAATGCATTGAGGAATTGAATGCAAAGATAGATAAAATAGCAAAAGCTGTCCTCAAGCCAAGGAAGAAGAAGCTAAGGATCGATGAGAGCTTCTTTGATCAATAAGAGGAGAAAAATTTTGTTCAAGAAAGCTACTACGGGAGCTATTCACAAGAATGATCGCCTAGAACAAGTTTAGGAGAGCGGAATCCTACGACAACAAAAACACCCACTACTCCAAAGACGCCAACCAACTCTACGGTAGAAGACATGCATTCCTTGATAAAAGAACTTGTGAATGGAAATGCGGAGATAAGGAGAGACTTGTACTATAAATTTGATGCGTTAGACCACCAGATTGATGGGAATTACATAGAGTTATCAGAGAAGTATTGTAATCTTGCTAACTATGTGAAGGGTATAGATCATCAAATAGCGGAGCTAGCTTTTAAACATGAGTTTCAAACGGGTAGTATACCCGGTGAATGTGAGGTTAACCCGAGAGAGCTTTGTCATGCCATGAC
Source organism: Anastatica hierochuntica (assembly GCA_900406275.1). Taxonomy (NCBI): domain Eukaryota; kingdom Viridiplantae; phylum Streptophyta; class Magnoliopsida; order Brassicales; family Brassicaceae; genus Anastatica; species Anastatica hierochuntica. Next base: position 6,972 of record OVAN01009124.1, on the reverse strand, counting down.
TTTGAGAAGCGAAAGGAAATTACCTCCGAGGACTCAAGAGGTCGAGCCTAAGAAGAATGAAACCGAGTTGGAAGAGATTGAAAATGACCAAAATGTTGTTTGATGAAGAAGAGCAAGATGAGAATGAAGAAGAAACCGAAAAGGAAGAGGCACCTAAAGAGGTGCCTAAGGTTCAAGAGGAGGAGCCCAAGGACAAACCTTCTCCACACCAAAAGAAGAAAAGGGATTACATGCAAACCGACACTAATGTTCCTATTGATGAGTTGAATCTATCCTTTCCGGGAAGATTTAAGAAGCAAATTATGGCGGCTAGATACCAAAAGATAAAAGATCATATAGGAGGACTAGTGGTAACCATACCTTTCATGGAGTGGTGCCAAGATAACCCCATAGTGAACAAAGTGCTAAAGGATATCATCACAAGAAAGCAGAGAATCGATCATGTCATGCAAGTTATGACTCATGAATGTAGTGCTATCATTCAAACCAAACTTCCCACCAAGAGAAGAGACCCTGGAAAATTCACCTTGCCTTGTACCTTGAAGCATATGATCTTCGGGAAATTTTTGGTTGATTTAGGAGCAAGTGTGAGCTCAATGCCCTTAACGGTCTTTAAGAAGCTTTCCTATACAAACTTTAAGCCAACAAGTATCCAATTAATATTGCCGGATAGGTCTATTCGATATCCACATGGTATTCTCGAAGATTTGCCATGATGATTGGAAATTGCGAAGTTCCAGCGGACTTTGTAGTCTTGGAAATGGATGAAGAGCCCTTGAACACTATCATCCTTGGAAGACCTTTTCTTTCAGTCGTGGGAGGCATAATCAATGTAAGGGGAGGAAATATAGATCTTCATCTTGGAGATTTGATATTGAATTTCAACATACAAGATGTTATGAAGAAGCCAACTATTGATGGAGCTGCTTTCTCCATCGAATGCCTTGATGATGATTTCACTAGAGAGTTAGAAGAGCTATACATGTAAGATGGCTTGGAGGTAGCCTTAATCTACGAAGCGGGGTCAAAGGCAATCCTCTCAAATGAAGCCATTGAATACAAAAGATTACTCGATGCTCCACCAAGGGAGGCGAATGAAGTTCTAGCATTAGAGCTAGGAAAAGATGAACCAGGACCAAAAGAAGAGAAAGGTGAGGACAACGAAAACTCAGATGGAAGTGAGCTTAAAGCGCCTAAGGTGGATTTGAAACAACTTCCAAAAGGGCTAAGGTATGCATTTCTTGGTCCTAATTCTACTTACCCCGTGATCATAAATGATAATCTAAATGAAAGTTTAACCGAATTGCTATTGAATGAATTGAGAAAGTATAGGAAAGCAATAGGTTACTCACTAGATGATATCAAGGGTATCCCCCGATCTTTGTGCATGCATATGATTCATTTGGGAGATGAGTCTAAAACCTCAATTGAACCCCAAAGAAGGCTTAACCCTAACCTAAAAGATGTGGTCCGTAAGGAAATCTTAAAACTCCTTGAGGCAAACATAATATATCCGATCTCGGATAGCACTTGGGTCTCCCCCGTGCATGTTGTGCCTAAGAAAGGAGGGGTTACGGTAGTTAAGAACGAGAAAGATGAGCTAATCCCTACTAGAAATATAACGGGGCATAGGATGTGTCAGGACTATAGAAAGTTAATGCTTCGAGTAGGAAAGACCACTTCCCTTTGCCTTTCATTGACCAAATGTTAGAGAGATTAGCAAATCGATCTTACTATTTCTTTTTAGACGGTTATTCGTATTTCTTCCAAATATCCATTCACCCTAGAGAGCAAGAGAAAACCACCTTTATTTGCCCTTATGGTAAATATGCTTCTAGGAGAATGCCCTTCGGTTTATGCAATGCTCCTGCTACTTTTCAAAGATGCATGATGTCCATATTTGATAACTTGATTGAAGAGTGTATGGAGGTCTTCATGGACGATTTTTCCATCTATGGAGACTCCTTTGGTGGATGTCTTTTTAATCTATCCAAGGTATTGAAGAAATGCGAGGAAACCAATCTCGTTCTAAATTGGGAGAAATGCCATTTCATGGTCCAAGAAGGGAAAGTACTCGGGCATAAAATTTCCAAGAAGGGGATTGAGATTGATAAAGCGAAGGTTGAGGTGATGATACACCTAGAGCCACCAAGAACGGTCAAAGGAATTCAGAGCTTCCTAGGCCATACGGTTTTCTATAGAAGGATAATCAAAGATTTCTCACAAATCGCAAGACTGATGACAAGGCTTCTATGCAAAGACATACCCTTTGAGTTTGATGAAGCGTGTATAAAGGCTTTTGGGAAGATAAAGGAATCTTTGATTTTGGCTTCAATTGTGCAAACTCCGAATTGGGAATTAACTTTGGAGATTATGTGTGATGTAAGTGATTTCGCGGTTGGAGTGGTCTTGATACATAGAAAGGATACGAAACTTCACGTGATCTACTATGCAAGCAAGACGTTGGATGAAGCTCAAACCAAGTATGCCACAATGGAAAAATAGCTTTTGGCCATAGTGTTTGCCTTCGAAACATTTTGTTCTTATGNCCTTTGAAAAATTCCGTTCATATATAGTGGGATCGAAGGTGATAGTATACACGGATCACGCCGCTTTGAGACACTTATTGGCGAAGAAGGATGCCAAGCCAAGGTTATTGAGATGGATTCTCCTCCTACAAGAATTTGATCTTGAAATTAAGGACAAAAAGGGGATTGAGAATGGAGTGGCGGATCACTTGTTAAGGAGGGAAATTGATGATGGACTACCAATTAATGACTCACTCCCGGAAGAACAAATCAATTCGGTGGAAACATTCTTCCTCATTAAGGGAGATCTCAAATAGTGGGAGGAAGAGAATGCGAGTGCGGTGACCACTACAACTCCTTGGTATGCCGATTTTGTCAATTACCTAGTGAGTGGAAAAGAGCTGCCGGATATGGGGACTTATGGAAAAAAGAAGTTCTTCCGAGATCTTAAGTCCTACTATTGGGATGATCCTTTCCTCTACAAGCAATGCAAGGATCAATTATATAGAAGATGTGTTTAAGAGGAAGAAGCTAAAGAAATCATTACCAAATGTCATAGTGCTAGCTATGGTGGACACTTTGCCACTTTCAAGACGGTTAAAAAGGCCTTACAAGCGGAATTTTGGTAGCCCACAATGTTCAAGGATGCACATGAAGTTGTCTCCAAGTATGATGCTTGTCAAAGAAGAGGAAATATAACAAAGAGAAATGAGATGCCATTAAATCCTATTCTTGATGTGGAGATTTTTGATTTGTGGGGAATAGACTTCATGGGACCTTTTTCTAAATCGAATGTGAATTTCTACATCTTAGTGGCGGTGGACTATGTCTCCAAGTGGATAGGAGCGATAGCAAGCCCGACGAATGATGCAAGGGTAGTGATCAAGCTATTCAAAACGATCATTTTTTCCTAGATATGAAACTCCAAGGATTGTGATAAGTGATGGTGGAAGCCATTTTATCAACAAGGTTTTTGATAAATTCTTGAGAACCAATGGAGTAAAACATAAAGTGGCGACACCATACCATCCTCAAACTTCCGGACAAGAAGAGGTATCCAATCGCCAAATCAAGGAGATATTAGAGAAGACAATTGGAGTAAATAGAAAAGATTGGTCTACCAAGCTTGACGATGCACTTTGGACATATAGAACGACATTCAAGATGCCTATTGGGACAACACCATTCAACCTCATCTATGGGAAATCGTGCCATTTACCTATTGAGTTAGAACACAAAGCACTTTGAGCTACAAGAAAGCTTAATTTCGACTACAAGGAAGTCGCATAAAGAAGATTAATGCAATTGGAAGAACTTGAAAACTTGAGGCAAAATGCTTGAGAGCTCGAAAATCTATAAGGAAAAGACAAAGGTTTTTCACAATAAAAATATCTTTAAGAGAGAGTTCAAGAAAGGAGATAAAGTTATATTGTTCTACTCTCGATACAAAATCTTCCCGGGAAAATTGAAGTCTAAATGGTCAGGTCCTTTTGAGGTTGAAGAAGTGATGCCATACGGTTCAATCACTCTAAGGAACCGTTCCAGAGAAGAATTTACGATGAATGGGCAAAGATGCAAGCCATACTTGGCGGATACAATACTAGAGGGAGCGAGTTGCCTCGTCCTCGTCGATGCACTATCACCATGAACCGCTTCAAAGTCAAGCTAATGACTATAAACAAGCATCCTTGGGAGGCATTCCCAAGAAGAAAAACCCACTTTGTCAAATAAATAAACATTTTAAATTTCAATTTTCTATATTATAAGCTTACGTATCTAATATAAGTTTTGTGATTTTTGGTTTATAGGGGTATGACAATGAACGGAGCATCTATCAAACGGATTCCCGAAAAGATTCTAGCACCATCCTCAATTTTTAAAAATGTTAGGCAAGTTGTTAAGAAATGAAGAGAAAGGGGATTAATTTGCAAATATTTTATTAAAGCTCATGTTTTAGTGGTCTCTTTCTTTCATTGCCATTACTTTTCTCTCTCTCTTAAACTCCTAGCACGAAACTCTCTATCTCATTTGCTAGAAGAAATCGGAATTTCCCCCTAGAATTTTTGAAAAATTTGAACTCGAATTGCTAAGTCATTCTCTTGAATCATTCCTTGCATTTATCTCTTGAGAACCTAAGGTATGTCTCTAATCTTTAAATTTTGAAAAAATGGTGAAACTTTCTTAGATTCTTGGGTTATTTAATTTTGGAGTTCTAAGCTTGAAATAAGTTGTGCTTATGGTTAGAATAGCTTAGAGAATGCATGGGAATGAGGATTCATGGCTTAGTTTAGAAGATTTGGTGCTTATTTGGAAAATTTGGGAAAATGTGTTCTTGAAGTGTTCTTGAACATGAATTGTAAGTTTTTCAAAATTTCATGAATTTGATTAATTTAATTATCTAAAATGATAGCCTAAGGATAGACATGAAGTTCCCAACAAGAATTTTGCAATTCCGTTGAGTAAAAACAAAGTTATGACCATTTTAATCAATGGTTTTGGATTAGTGACGGGTTTGAGTTGCAAAATTTGAAAGTTTTTGATTCTTTGAATTTTGGGCATCTTGAGTTATCTATTGCATTAATCTTATGTTCCTTGATGCCTCGAGAATGTTCTTTGACATTTGAATCTTCTTAGATTCAAGAATTATGAGTCATAAAAAATTTAGGAACTTACATATCCATTCTTTCAATGGAGGAATCATTTAAGTGAACAAGCACAATGACATAAAAAAGAGTGGGAGATGAGAGAGCACATAGAAACAACTCCAACATGAAGACATACAAGTGAATGAGGAAGAGAAGAGAATCCACCAAACCAAGCTCACCTTAAAAGAAAGAGGTACAACCTACAACCATTGTGAATACCATCTCATATTTTCGGTTTTAGTTATTTGTTTGGAAGGTGAATTTCACGGCTTGGAATTCACCGAGACGGTGAAATTTAAGTCCAGGGGAGGAGCCTTGGAACTAACGCTTATTTTCGTTTTGATGTTTTCCTTTTCATGCATATTGAGTCATGCATTTGTTTATAGCTATGATCTACAAAAAAGCCAAAAAAAATCAAAAATTTCTCAAAAATCCAAAAAGACTTTAAGTTTGTTTTCTAAAATTTGCATATATTTTGCATCCATTGGGGAATACTTAGGTGGTTAGAGCATATAAGATTGCATTTTGCATAGAGAACCTTGTCTTGTAAGTAAACTTAGTCATGCTTACAATTTCGTACCCTCATTAGTAATATTTTGATGCTTGAACCACTTAGAAATTTAGAAAATCCATGTTTTGAATTGGCTTCTCGAAGCTCTTTGTGAAAATTGAAGCATATTGGATTTGAAACCTACCCATATATATAAACCTAATTGGAATTAGTTTTTCTTGTTATGGTCTTGAAGTAGTTTTTCATGGTAAAACACTAAACACTTGAGTTATGTTTCGACCTTATTTTACGACTCTTCTTAACTCAAGTGGCTACTCTCATTTTGAGAGTAGTTACCCCACCTTGAAAACCCGAAACCTTTCTTTTTAGACCTTCCTTCTTGTTTGAATGTATTGCCTCTTTTGGAAAATGCAGACATAGGCAACAACTCGTGTAAATTGAAATTGAACGACAAAGTCTAGTGCTTCCTTAAAGTTTGCCTCATTTTAAGGTTAACTAGATTTTAGAAAGGGGTCTTTGAATTGATACATGGGTTTGGGAGTTGTTCTTGGTGAGTCTAGTGTTGAAAGCTTGAGAAGGTTATTATTGATTGAGAAATTATGCAAGCATGGATGAAAAATTATAAGGGAAAGAATGCTTAGGGAAAAGAGTCTAAGAGATCCAAAGTCTTGTAAGTTCTTAGCATAAGTCTCAAGGACTAAGAATTGTTAAGAGAGTAACTAGTGAATTGTCAAGAAAAAGAAAAAATGATTCAAAGTTTTTGATTTAGTGATAGTGGTTCCTATAAGAGAATATTAAAGAGAATTGCTAGAAGAACAAAAGGTTTGATAGAATTATAAAAGGGTCTCTTAGTAATAAGTAAAAATCGAAAAATGGAGTTGTTGATCTCATTGGGGAATCTTAAGAATCTTTCTAATAAAGATCATGTGGGGTTTTGATCTATAAAGCCTTAAGAAGGGAAACACATCCGGATAGTGCAGGTAATTAATGAGAATCAGGATTCGTAGCCTAGTGGAAGCAATAGCTTTGTATGCATAAGTTGTTCGGCTACTACCTTGATTTTGCCATATGTCTTGCATTACATGTTTTTGAGAGAAAACCACCATCAAAATTGAGTGAAGCCTCCTTTAAACACTTCTTTAAACATCCATCCCTTTTTATTTTCAAGCCGAATGGATTGACACTTCTTGCCCATAAGTAAAGACCGCACGCCACAAGCTTAATTTAATGTTAAGGGTAGGTGGATAAGATGGTATGTGGATATTTAACTTAGGTGCCTAGAGATAGT
>OVAN01009123.1:0-17303 GCA_900406275.1 Anastatica hierochuntica | reverse complement strand
ATGACGATCGTCGGGAATTCGTCGTTAATTCGTCGCTAATTAACGACGCTGAAAAATCGTCGCTAAATTTCGTTGCTAAATGACCAGTTTCTTGTAGTGTCTAATACATACGAAAACTCTGTATAACACGTAAAGACATCAACATGTAAACTCCAAAACCTAAACTTCAACTAGATTGAATAAAGGATACAAAAAAGTAATATAAAGATAGAGAGGTTCGTTTAAATTCTGTACAAATTTATTTCACCAAACTCACTATCTCTCTTCATCCTCAACATTTATAATCTAAAATCACATATAAAGTTTCTCAACCAAGTTTTAAAAGGTCAGGTTTAGAACTATAATGAAATATCGCCATATAGGTGAGATTGTTGAGAGTAGCATCACATTAATAACCGTGCACGGGGTTCTTTTTTTGGTTAATTTTTTTCATTCTAAAGCATGAGAAATAAAAAGTTTACAGAGACCCATTACAAGACCCAATATTGGAAAGCCCAATGAGATGAACTTAAACTAGAAAGTTAAAAACAAACCAAGTGTGAACCAAGTCTTTAGTATTGAACCAGAAAATATAACCAATATGTCCGTTACGATCTCTTTAATTTTCCCAACCGCATCCATCTTCTTCTTTGAGAAAATTAAAGACAGTCTCAATCCTCTAAGTTCTAGGATTCTAATATTTGCAGCCTCATCTTACGCCGTTGTTAACCAGTTTTGATGCAGATCCAAAGCCTTTGAAGGATTTGCTGGAATGAAGGAGAGTGCTCTATTTCTGAGGGTTCGATCCACCTCCTTGAAGATTGCTTCAGTCAATTTGAAGATATTTTTGTGTAATCTGGTATTTCGTTCCTTCCAGAGAAAGTAGATCGTGGTCTTCCATGCTAGTATTAGGAGCTTCTTCCTCGTTTTACCCCCACGATAGTGTCTTATCAAAGCAACTGAGCCAGCCCAAGAAGTCGACGACATGACTGAGCAGCGCCGAGCGGATAATCTCCATGCTTCCCAGGCGAATGGGCAAGTGAAGAAGAGATAATCTCTGAACTCCTCTGCCTGTTGACAAAGAAGACATTTCGGGTCTATTAGAGCTCCCCAATCGCGAAACTTGTCCTTATTTAGGAATTTATTTAGCATGAAGAGCCAAGTAAGAAAGCTGTGTTTTTGAATTCCTCCTTTGCTCCAGATCAAACTCTACCAGTCAACCTCTGTTGAATGATGCCTCAGAGCCTTGTAAATGTGACTTTTCAAGTTGTGATCTGAAGGTTTAACTCCAATGCTCCATAGATAGCTGTCTTCTTGGGCTGTTAATAAGGTGGTTGATAATTGTAGCTGGATATTGACTTGTTTCTCCGATCGAGCTGGTGGAAGTCTCCAACTATCGTTTACCCAAAGATCACTCAAAGTTGCTCCTCTTCTAATACCAACCTGAGTTGGTCCCTCTGGAGACCGGTGTGTCTCTAGTCTTCCAAAGATACTTCAATTAACATACCAGAATTGACATGAGTTTCCATTCCCAACTTTGAGTTTTATCCAGTCGTAAACATCTTCTCTAGATCTTATGAACTTGTTAGCTAACCAGGAGAATCTTCTGTTTTCTTTGACATTCCAGAAGTTGTGGAGGTTGTTCCTTAGTATCTCACTCTTGAACCAAGCCACTGACAATGATCCGCTTTTGAAGAACAACATCCAGATCAGTTTGATAGCTGAAGCTTTGTTCCAGTAGGCAAGATTTCTTATCCCTAGCCCTCCCTCCTTTTTACTTAAAGTAACTATTTTCCAAGATACTCTAGCCGAGTTTTTCTCTTCTATTGATCCTTTCCAAAGGAAAGCGCTAAACATTGATTCTAAGATCTTTATGCATTTTTTGGCGGGATGTAAGAAGATGCCCAAAAATTTGTTAAACCAGCAATGACTGAGTTTATGAGTTGAAGCCTTCCTGAAAAGGAGAAGAGCTTTGTAGACCAATTGTTAAATATCCTTTTAACCGAATTGAGTAATGGTGCACAGTCTTGAATTTATAACTTTTTGGTGCAGAGGGGTAATCCTAAAAATCTTACTGGAATGCATCCGTGATTTATACCTGTAGCTACGGAGATCTCATCAATTTTTAATTGGGAGAGACCTGAGGAGAAGAAACTTGTTTTTGGAATGTTGATGGTCAACCCTGATAGTTATTCAAAACACTTCAGAATGTTCATAACCGCCTAAACAGAGGATAAGGAGCCTTCAACAAAGATCAATAGGTCGTCGGCGAAGCTGAGGTGAGTTAATTTCGTCTCTGCAGATCTATGATGGTAGATAAAATCACCATTTTCATCTCCTTTGTCTAGAATTTTAGAAAGTATATTCATTGCAAGCACAAAGAGATATGGAGAGATGAGATCGCCTTGCCCTATACCCCTTTTTCCTTTGAAATAACCATGAATGTTTTCATTATAGGCTACCAAGAAGGAAGGAGTGTTGATGCAAGCTCTTATCTAACGAATGAAAGTTTGAGGAACATCTATTCCCCGAAGACAAGTCAAGATAAACTCTCATCTTAAAGAATCAAAAGTTTTTGCAATGTCTACCTTGATTGCTATTTTCTTTATTCCCTCATCCTTTTGATAACCGTGAACAAGTTCTGAAGCCAAAAGTGTGTTTTCAATAAGAAGTCTTCCTTTAATGAAAGCTGATTGATTTTTCAGGATGTAGTCTGGAAGTATGGGCTTGATTCTCGAGACCAACAACTTTGAGATAGCCTTATAGATGGTATTACAACAGCTGATTGGGCAGAAATCTGAGAGGGTAGAAGAGCCTGGCTTTTTTGAGAAAAGTGTAAGTAGAGTGGCGTTTGTGGCTTGTGGTAAGAAGGCAGACTAGAAGAATCCTTTGATACTGCTGATAATGTATGGCCCGACTATGCTCCAAGCAGCTTTATAAAATGCAGACGTCAGTCTGTTGGGAGCGAGTGCCTTATTGGGGTTTAGCTTGAACAAGCAATTTTGAATTTCCTCTAAAGTAGGAGCCGTGGAAATTACTTGCTTATGGGTAGAGTTGATGCTGAAGTTTGATAGATTTCTTATCCAAGGAAGTAGACAGTTTGCATGAGGAAGGATCGGAGGACTCAAGAGATCATGAAAGTGTTGGATGGCCATCTTACTCATCTCATAGGGGTCATCAATTATACTCCCAATAGAAGAGGTAAAGCTTCTTATTGCATTATATGCATTCCTTGATTCTATGATCCTATGGAAGAAAACGGTGTTTTGATCACCATCTTTAATCCATTTGATCCTAGATTTTTGCCTATAGAAAGCTTCCTCTATTTTCTGGAGAAAGAACAGCTTCTGATTCATAGTCTTTTCTTGTTCAAAAGTGGTTTTGGAAGGAGTAGTCAACGCTTGTACCTGCACAAAAAAAGTAACTCATTAGTCTTCTTACTCTCTTTTGAGTATCTGAAAAGTTTTCCTTGTTTAATTCTCTCTTTTCTTTTTTAATGTGTTTGTTCTTTTCACTCAGCGAGGAGAGATATGTCGAAACAGCCTGATCAAGCAAAGTCAGAATCCCATATTTATTCCAGACAACTGATACACGCAGAAGGAATTGGAGGTGATGAGTCAGGTAGTTAAATATCTTGAACGGCATAGTTCCAACAAAAGGTAGAGGGCTTTGAAGGTTGAGTAAACAGGGTGTATGGTCTGATTTTTCAGGTGGCAGGAAAGTTGCGGGGTTGTGGGGGTAGAGGGATAACCAGTGATGATTAACAAGGAGTCTATCAAGTTTTTTGGCAATAGGAGCTGATAGTTGTTTGTTGGTCCATGTGAAGAGAGTACCCTGAAAATTAGGGCTGGGCATATTACCCGGACCCGAAGAACCGACCCGAAAGAACCAGAATTGGAACCGAAAGAACCGAACCGAAATTTGACAAATACCCGAATGGATATCAATTTTTTGAGAACCGAAAGAACCAGAACCGAACTGAATCGAACTGAAGTTTTTCGGGTACCCGAAAATACCCGAAATATAAATTAGTATCCTAAGGTATTTCGGATATTTTGGGATTTTTTAGATCGGATAACCAAAAATACTCGAAATATACAAAAAATACCCGAAATATTAGTACCCGAATATACCCAAAAAGACCCGAAAGTACCCGAAAAACTCATAAGTACCTGAAATACATGAAAAATACCCAAAAAAATTAATTTTTTCTCAAAATACACAAAAATATCCAAAAATACCCGAAAGACCCGAAAATACCCGAACCCGATTTGGAACCGAAAAAATTTCGGTTCTTTTTCGGTTCTAGTTTCAAGAACCGGAACCGACCCGAACCCGACGAGAACCAAACCAAAATTTGACAAATATCTGAATGGGTACCAAAATTTAGGAACCGAAAGAACCGACCCGAACCCGACCCGAATACCCGAACGTTCACCCCTACTGAAAATGAAGACCAAAGAGCTATAGCTCCAGGAGACAGTCACTCATAACTAGCATTGACGAGGTAAGATGGTTTACTTCACATTTTGAGTGCTCTGAAGAGTGAGTAATTTGATTAAAATCCCTGTAGAGAACCCAAGGTGCATTGTCCAAAGAGTGAGCTTGCTGGAGATTGATAAGTTCGCACCAGAGGTTTGTCCTTTCCTCTCTTATTTGTAATCGGTGCAGGAGGAGGAAGGGGAGGAAGGTTAGAAGCAGATGTAGAGGCAACATTGGCAAGTAGAGAGGATGCAGAGGGAGGGACAATAATCTGACCAGAAACTTTGTTGGGGGGATGAGGAGAAGAGGTTGAAGCTGACGAGGAGGGATTTAGGTTTGGTTTAGAAGCTGGTTTTTTCTCTTGAGATGACGAATTAGGAGGAATGCTTGGGCAGTAGTGACTTATATGTCCTAACTCCTTGTAGTTAGCACAAGTAGGAGGTAACCACAGATACTCTACAGCGACTGTGATAACTTTCTCATTTATTCTTTCAAGCTCTACTTCATCAGGAAATGGTTTAGTAAGGTAAACTTCTACTTTGACGTGAGCTTCCGATAAGCTAACCAAATTTTTTGTGAAATCGTCCATTTCCTCAGGATGCCCAATCAAATTTGCTACAAGACTGAGACCCTTGCTATGGATGAGGTCATATAGGATTCCTTTGAGGTGTGCCCAGATGGGTATTTCATCCAGCTTTGTGGAAGTCTCATTGTCTGAGTTCCATTTGGCAACCAAAAACAAACATTCACCAACATACCATAATTTCTTTTTCAGCACCTTGGTTCTAATAAATTCGTTTGGGAGCCTCACAATCATAAACCTGGTTAGGGTGTTGAGATGGATTTCTAGTTTTTTCCTCTGCCCCACATGTGGCTTAGTACACTTTGATTATGACTGTAATAGGGAGGTCGTCCTTTGAATCAGCAAACAATAAATTCTTTTAGGAGTTCTTCTCCTTCTTGAAAAACTTCATCAGGAATGACTATGTGAGGCTTCCCTGATGAGGTTAGAATAGAAGGAGATAGTCTTTCGAGTTTTTTTTCCGCTAATTTTTAACTCTTTCAGCCCATGATCTTGTTGCTTTATTTATAGGAGCACCTTGAGCTTAAGATGTTGGTGGATTAGCTGGGATAGCAATAGGAGGAGGGAGGGGGTGGAATTACCTGGTATAGAGACTGGTTTTGGGTTAAGGCCAGGGACAGGTGGAGGCAAAGAGGGTGGTTGCAGAGCAGGGTTTAAGGTAGTAGTAGGGAGGGCACTCGAAGACGTTAGAAATGATGAGTTTGTGGTTAGTAAGTCGGATAAGGGAGGAGAGGCTGAGGTAAAAGTGAAGATGGTGTCAATTGGTTTTGGCAAGATGCCTGGAGAAGAGTTTGAGAACCAGTTAGGTTAGGTAGAAAGATGTATTGTTTGGTCTGCAGTTGGAGTAGTTTTAGATATAAGGTTTGAAATTTCTCAAATAGAGAGAGGAGCCTGAGGGACTGATTGGATGTTAACAATCACATGTCTGGATTTATGGTTAGCTCGGAGAGCAAAAACTACGTTCTCTAGATTAACCAAAGCAGTTGGAGATTTAGATTGGAAAGAAAGAGAAGATGCAAATTGAGAGGGAGAGAAGAAAATTGGGGAGAGAGGGGGAATTGGGCAAGGAAGACACTTGTGGTTGGGTTTGGCGGGTCAAGGGAAAGGGAGGAGAGCGATACCAGTTGCGTCGGGCCATGGCCGGAGGAGGAGTTAGACGGGGATTCTGTTTTGCTGTCAACGAGGGGTTTGACATCGTCTTTCTAAACCTCACTTCGATTGATAAGTTCGCGTGCATGGGGTTCTTCTCACCAAAATCTCTTGACTCTTATGAAATCTATATACATTTCAAGAACTCTCTCCTCTCAATATCATTTAAAACCACTCTATAAAATACCAAAAAGACAAACTCTGTGTACTCACAACATTGGTTAACTCTTCATTCTAAGTTGTTTCCATTCAATAAAGAAGATTGCTAAAGAAGATTGTGAAAGATGATTACTACACAATAAATATGGATTGTGTCTTTTGTATTTGAAGAAACAATAGTAAATCCACACTTGTTTGATCCACCCGGCCGAGATAAAACTACCTACTAAAAGATGACTTTGATGAGAGAACCAAATATAAGAAATGATTATATCTAGCAACTAAACGTTATACAAACATTAAATTACATAAAACTATATAGCAGAGGTACATGCAGCAGTTGAACCCAAAAAAAAAGGTATATGCAGCCATAATCATCTCAAAAAAATTAACTTACATGACATACACAACATCTTAGTAAACTTCAGAAAAAGATCGTTTGGTCACTGTGGCCCAATATAAACGTAAGGAAGATGGTGCAATAATAAAAAATGGCCAAGAATCACGAACACAGCAAATGCGTTCCTATTCTATGCGCATATATATATACACACATACATGAGCACATGATAATCTAATACATATATATATACTGAATCCAAAACAAAGTTCACAAAAATCCAAGTCGAAGAAAAGAAAACACTAACCGAAATTGTTTCCAAGTTTGAAACGGTCGTTGCTCATCTTTCTTTCTAAAAATTTGTACAAACACGAAGGTTATTTTCGTTGATTATCCTATATAATTTTCGACGACACGTTTAGTTGCGAAACTATTCCGACGAAATGATATCATCAGAAAAATATTCCGACGAAATTTTTCATCGGAGTATTTTCACGACGATATGCTTCGTTGGAAATTTTAAAATTCCGACGACTTATTTCGTCGGCAGTTTTCGACGAACATATGTCGTCGGAAATATTAATTAATTTTAAAATTTAATAATTAATTAATTATTACTATTATTCTGTAATAAAAAATTTTAATATTATAATTAAAATTTAAAAGATTTAAAATTAATAATCATATCTATAAGTTTTAGAAAAAACATTAAATGTTGGATAAAAAACTAAAAAGAGTCCGGAAACAACTCTTTCATCTTCGCCAGTGTGATCTTGTTCGTTTTCTGGGTCGCCGCAACTTGAGACGGGTTTTTTGCCAGTTGCGTCTGGGTTGCCGTCCATTTTTCCATGATTGTAGCATTTTGGGTCTCTAAAGCTGCAATCCGCTCATATTTCTCCCTCAACTGCTCCTGAAGCTCGGGATCATTATATGAAACTTGTGAAGAAGAAGAGGCAGCACGACGACCTAAATCGACTATACGAGCTTTCTTCTTTTGAACCGCTTGAAAAATTTTAGAAAGTTATCTTATTCCTATTAATGAAATAATTATTCAAAAATACAAAATTACCTCAAGCACGAGTTTGTTCATTTGCTCTTAGGTGAGGGTGTTCGATGTCGAGGAACCCTCTTCAGCGACGGCTGCTTCCGCCTAGGTTTCCACCAATTGGATGACCTCTCTCATCACAAGATCATCAATTACACCAGTCTTTATGTTGGTGTAAGCAGCCTTAATCAGGGTGAGATCATTGATGGGTTGACCATCGTTTTCTTGATCTAAAAAAGAAAGTTTAATTTCAAAGTTCTTTTTCCTTAAATAAATTAATAGATAAAAAAAAAAGTAAATATATTTAAATACTTACCAATTTCTGTTCGACAGTAGCCATATTACTACTGCCAAAGTTATGGACATACATAACTTTTCCACCACGGTTGTTACGACGGTTATCTGAGTTCTTCTCATAACGACTCTTGGTCTCGGGTTTAGACCAATGGACCTGCAAGTCCGCCCACACCCTCTCATTGATATACTTCGGCTTTTGGACCGTTTCCGTCAAGCTCGGTTTCAAAATGAACTCTTGTTGAAAAAGAAAACATAATATTAGTGAAAATTTATTATTAAGAAAAATAATATATAAAAATGATAATTAAGAAAATACTGCAAATTGATTGAACCACCTATCGCGGTCATCTTGAGGCATCTTATTGTATTTTGGATATCCAAACTTGAGCATTTTATACTCCATTCTCAGAAGGCTCTTGCTAATCTCAGTTCCCTATATATTGAACCTATAAAAAAAACATGAAATTAGTTGAAATAATTACTATAAAACTAAAAAACGCAAAAGATCGAAAAACATACCAGGTAGTGCGTGGGATCTTCCGAGGATCGAGTCGTGTAATATCCACTCGACCTTGATGTTGCACCAATTCCTCAATGGGCATTTGATCCGGCAATTCCGAAATATCTAAAGGCGAGGACTGCTCCTCGGAGGCATGTGGTGCATGAGAATTGACGGGAGTGGAACTCCCACCCCGTGAAATGGACCGTCTACGCAGCGTGCGCGACCTACAAAAATAAATATAAAAACTTTAAATAAAATTTAAAAATTTGTTAACATATTATAAATTGAAAACATCTTTAGTAAATATAAATGTAATTGGTTTTTAGACAAAGTGAATTCTAAATATACAAAATTTGGTTTTAAATATATACATTGTAAAAAACCGTAAATTATTATTAGTAAAAACATTTTATAATTTGAAAAAATATAGTAATAAATTATATTTAATAAAATTTTATATATTTAAAAAAAATTATATTATGTACTAAAAACCATATTATATTTTAAAAAATATTATATATTTACTATAAAACGATATAGAATTTTTTTTTTAATTATCTAATAAATTCTGGATATTTTATTGGAAATGCTTCCACGCTTTTGCATCTGAAGGATGTGTAATCTCACCATCTGTTGAGTGTTTTGCATGCCATCTCGTTGGTATAGCTGTGCATTCTTACTGATACGGCCTCTTCAATCTTTCCGTCAACGGCAAATACCACATCCATTTGTATGGCACTGGAATTCTTCTGCTCTTATCTTGATAACGAGGTTTCCCACAAAATTTATATTTCTTCAAGTTCTCATCTGCTCTCCAGTAAATCATGCAGTTATCGATGCATACATCTATCACTTGATACAGTAAACCAAGACTTGTTACAAGTTTCTGAACCTCGTAGTATGAAGCAAGTGCAAGATTATCCTCAGGTAGAATATCTCTCACAAAATTAGCAACCGCATCCACGCATTCTTCAACCAAATTTTAATTCGTCTCTATGGTCATCAATCTACTTGCAGATGATAAAGGTGAATGGTCATCTCTGCATTCTTTGTATAATGGTTGTTTTGCTGCATCTACCATATCGAAAAATCATTTTGCTTCTAAATTGAGTTCTTCTCATGTATCTTCTTCCTCAACCATTGAAGGTAAATTTTCTATGTGAGCATCATTTACCATCTGGACAGTACCTATACCATAATCTCCATATGTGTTATGTTCTTCTAACCTATCCAACGTCTGGGGTTCGCTATTACTACCATAATCAGTTTCTCAATGAAGATATCTGATCTTGTAACTCAGCATAAACCCATTGATATATAAGTGCTTCCAAACTTCAGTCTGGGGTTCGCTATTACTTTCATATCCATATCAGGTTTATCCATCCACGAACAAAAATAATTTGGGGGAGCAATATATGTGCTTTTTGTGCTTTTTTGTGAATGAGGGAGGTTGTATTTATAGGTTAAAACGGGCGAAATTTTGAGGAAATTGACAAATATAACCTAAAACAAATTTATAAAAATGAAAGTAACCCAAAACATATTTTTTAGACAAAACTAACTTTTGGGGGTAGAGAAATTGCATTCAAGGCTCTTATGAACAAACAAAAAAATAGAAAGGAAAATTATCCTTATACCCTCTAGAAGTCTGACACGGAGTCAGTAGACTTCATTTGCAGACTTCTCTAGAAGTCTGCATCTGTAATTAAACTTTGTTTTTAAATTAAAAAATTTGAAAAAGATAATTTGAGTAAAAATGTATATTCATAAATTAAATCTTATCAATTAGAAGGTATATAAATTAAAATTTCACAAAATTAATTCAATTTAAAACAACTAAGATCAATTAGGTTAGAAACAACACATGCATCCATAGGTAAAACGTAAAAGCTCTTAACCCGCCTTGTTTTTAAATTAAAAAAATTGAAAAAATAATTTGAGTAAAAATGCATATCTATAAATTAAATCTAATCTATTAGAAGGTATATAAATTAAAATTTCACAAAATTAAGTCGATTTAAAGCAACTAAGATCAATTAGGTTAGAAACAACATATGCATCCGATGCAGACCTTTTTAGAAGTTTGCATCTGTAATTAAACCTTGTTTTTAAATTAAAAAAGTTTGAAAAAATAATTTGAGTAAAAATGTATATCCGTAAATTAAATCTTATCAATTAGAAGGTATATAAATTAAAATTTCATAAAATTAAGTCAATTTAAAGCAACTAAGATCAATTAGGTTAGAAACAACACATGCATTTGATGCAGACTTCTAAAGAAGTCTGCATCTGTAATTAAACTTGTTTTCAAATTAAAAAATTTGAAAAAATAATTTGAGTAAAAATGTATATCCGTAAATTAAATCTTATCAATTAAAAGGTATATAAATTAAAATTTCATAAAATTAAGTCAATTTAAAGCAATTAAGATCAATTAGGTTAGAGTTTAGAGTTTAGGGTTTAGAATTTGGAGAAACAAATATGTATGGTTTGTTATTGAGAGTTTTTGTCTAAACTTTAAGGGTTTACTTTAGAACTCAAATTTTATTTGTTATAAATGTTAAATTAGTACAACAAGTTTAATTACGAATATTACAAACACTTACAATGCATTTTTTAATTTTTCCGATTAAAATTTACAATTTTTCGACTTTTCTTTTTGGAAGACTTCAATAGAAGTCTACTAACTTCAAATGAAGTCTACAATTACAAATTTCAATTTCTCGCTCAAAATTTTGGGGAAAAAATCATTTTCCCGGCGAATTTCCCGCTTAAAATATATTTTCCCGCTCGATGTCAGACTTCATTTGAAGTCTACTAGTAGACTTCTAAAGAAGTTTGCATCTGTAATTAAACTTTGTTTTTAAATTAAAAATTTTGAAAAAATAATTTGAGTAAAAATGTATATCTATAAATTAAATATAATCAAGTAAAGGTTTATAAATTAAAATTTCATAAAATTAAGTCAAATTAAAGCAACTAAGATCAATTAGGTTAGAAACAACACATGCATCTGATGCAGACTTCTTTGGAAGTCTACAATAGTAATGAAACATTGTTTTTAAATTTAAAAAATTAGAAAAATAATTTGAGTAAAAATATACATCCATAAATAAACCTTATCAATTACAAGGTATCTAAGTTAAAATTTCATAAAATTAAGTTAATTTAAAGCAACTAAAATCAATTAGGTTAGAGTTTATGGTTTAGGATTTAGGGTTGACTTTGGAACTCCAAATTTGTTTGTTATAAATATTAAATTAGTACAAACAAGTTTAATTACGAATATTACAAACATTTTCAAAGTAATTTTATTAAGAATTCGACTAAAAATTATAATTTTTTCGTGTTTTCGTTTTAAAAGACTTTACAGAGAAGTCTCCTAGGTAGACTTCACAAAGAAGTCTACTTATTTCATTTTCCCGTCAAATGAAAAATATTTCCCGCCTAAAATTTATTTTCCCGCTTGATGTCAAACTTCACGTGAAGTCTACTTAAATTTAAGAGTGTAGACTTCATTTTGAAGTCTACTTAGGGTTTTACTAACTCTAAAATTTACTTCGTATATATATGTTTTACATAGAAAAAAAAAACAAAAATTTTGTTCTGAAAAAAAATAATGTTGGTCTCGAAAAAAAGCCTAGGAAAATTGATCTAATCTTCATTTTAGATCCATTTTAGATCTAACGCCTCCTCATAAATACCAGTTATAGTAACTAGTTTTATCTGTCTTCAGTGATTACACTCTGACAGAATGTGTTGCTAACTGTTCAAATTCTTTCTTTGTAATTGACCAGGTCTCACAAGGAGAAACGTTCTGCATATGCTCCTGAGGAAGGAGTGAGATATGATGGAGTCTATAGAATTGAGAAATGCTGGCGAAAATTTGGAATACAGGTAAGCATATAGCTAACAAAAGTATTTCTCCTGCTGTTCTTGTCAATCCTAAGCAGTTTTTTCTCCTGATCTATTCTTTTGTTTTCCATAGGGTTCTTTTAAGGTCTGTCGTTACCTATTTGTTTGATCTACTTCTTGAAAGTAACTTTTCTATATTTTCTATTTGAGTTTGATGCTATGATTTACTGCAGTGATGAGCATGGAGATCGTCCAAGACCTTTGCCAAGTATTCCAGAGCTAAAGATGGCCACATACCTGTTTCAGAGAAAGGAATCTCCTTCATGGGATTTTGGTGTAAGTTCATCCTCTCTTTTTTTCTCTCATAACTTACTTCACTTCCGAGGTCGCTAGATCATTTTCCCAGTTATGACAGTGGGAGTGTGAGAAAGCATCAAATTTTCATTTCCCGGTTCATTGTCTGTAATCTCTCCCCTGTACCTGCTAATATGCTTACTTGAACAGTTCTGGAATTATTTTAAAGGTTTAAGAGTTCTGCATAAGGTCTTGTTCACCTAGCATTAGAAAATTTTTCTAATCACTAAAGTTTGCTTTGGCTTTTTCAACCGTAGCTTACAACCTCCAAGTTCTCTAGAAAATCAGTGACTTTTAAAAAATTCAGCCTATTCGTCCAAATTAAAACTTATTATGAGCAGCATAGCTATTCCATTGCTTCCAAATGAGATCTAGTGCACAAGATAGATAAGCTAATTCATTGTTTTGGTGTTTGTAGACTGTGCCTTGTTAATCTACTTCGAAGCTATTGTGCTGAGGTTATTTGGGAACTTCAAGTATAACTGAGTCATTGTTTTTTCATTAGGATTAGCCTAATTCAGAACTTTGAAATTGGTAGGGTCCACAAACATTAAGCCTTTTAATTAATCATATTTAGTTATTTCTCCGGTTTTGCTGGGGTTCCAAACTTCCAAATCCATTCTTTGTTAGAGGGGTTTCTGGATAGAGCAAAATGCATGCATGCACATCTAAACCCTCCTTGTGTTTTTTGTTGATGCAGAATTTAGTTGCCAAATCTGTAGGCAAGTGATGAGTCTTCCAGTGACAACGCCTTGTGCTCATAACTTTTGCAAGGCATGTTTAGAAGCTAAATTTGCTGGGAAAACATTAGTGAGAGAGAGAAGCAGAGGTGGACGCACACTACGTGCACAGAAGAATGTCATGAACTCCAACTCATCTTGCTATTGTAATGGAGTATGCTTCTGGTGGAGAACTCTTTGAAAGAATCTGTAATGCTGGTAGATTCAGTGAAGTCGAGGTATGTCATCTTCTTCTCAAACTTCTCTTGTTTCGAGTTTTTTTCGAAATCGATTTGATCTTTACGAACTTATGGAATTTGGTGTGCTTCTGGCAGAGCTTTGTTCCCAAAGGTTAATGCCAACGAGGCGCATGAAGGTGAAGGAGAGAGCATGAGGAAAGCTATATCATCCAAGGACTGATCACATTAAACACATTATTTCTTGGTCATTAACTAGAACCACTAAAACTTAAGAAGTTTATTTTTTATTTTTTGGGTCAAGCTCAGTTACAAAATCGGTAAAAATTCAGACATCGGCTTCATTAGTTTTTGTTATCATTAATTTTTTGGTTAAAGAAGAGGGAGATGCAGAAAATTATGTGTTGTCTTAAAATGTTTTCGATATCTCCATTTATAACCATAATTTCTATATCTAAATGACATAAAAATTTATGACAAAATGGTAGTAGATAGTAGATGTAGGAATAATCTTAACAAGATTGGAACTTACATAGTTACATACTTCAATAGCAGTCTTATGTTGCAGACTTCAATAGCGGACTTATTCAGCAGACTTCATTTGAAGTCACAACAAATGAGCAAAAATGACTAATCAAGCAAAAAAATACCATGACAAGCCGTTTATAACCCATTCACCTTTAACAACAGTCAAATAAATAATTATCTGCAATAAATAAACATTTAAGTACATTAGCGATTAAGATTGTTCTGCAGACTTCACTGGAAGCCTGAAAATATCATTACAATGACTAAACTAACATAAAATACATACCCCAGTAATGATAACACGAAAAGATGTCAAAATGGTACAAAAACTAAAACAACAACTAACACATATGGGAGAACAAAAAAAATTATAAAAAAAAACATTATACACATGCTACAAAACATATTTTCAAAAATTATTTGTTAAGCAGACTTCAGGTGAAGTCTTCTCCTAAAATGGCAAGTAGACTTCGGGTGAAGTCTACTACAAATACGCAGACTTCATATGAAGTCTACTTCCATGAATTTTCATTCATCGCTCATGCACCATAAACGACCGGCAAGTTCACTATCTCTCCAAGAAATAAACATTTAAACGTATTAGCGATCAAGATAAAGAAAAAGTTATTATACACATGCAAAATACACATTTTCAAAAATTATGTGTAAAGTAGATTTCTTTAGCAGTCTACTCCAGACATAGTAGACTTCTAAAGAAGTCTACTCAAAAAAGACAAAGTAGACTTCTCTAAAAGTCGTAGGAGACGTCTATAGAAGTCTACTCGAAAAGTCGTAGGAGACTTCTATAGAAGTCTACTTCTAGTAGACTTCTATAGAAGTCTACTCAGAAAGACAGAGTATACTTCTATAGAAGTCTACTCGGAGTAGACTTCAGTAGAATTCTGAAAGTAGACTTCAATTAGGTTAGTTATGTAATTCTGATTTATTTCTAGTACACTTCAGTAGAAGTCTACTAAAAAAGAGGTTATTTTTGTAGTTGACCAAAATGTTGACTTTTCGAGTAGACTTCTCTAGAAGTCTACTTAGGTTAGTTTTGTAGTTGACCAAATCACGAAAATATTGACTTTTTTAGTAGACTTCTCAGAGAAGTCTACTAAGGAGTAGACTTCTATAGCAGTCTACTCACTTTTCAGACTTCTCGGAGAAGTCTACTTAGGTTAGTTTTGTATTTGACCAAACTTTGACTTTTGGAGTAGACTTCTTTAGCAGGCTACTTATTCAGAGTATACTTCTATAGCAGTCTGCTACATTAGACCTTTGGAGAAATCTACTGGAGCGTTGATCGCCTCATAATCGCAGACTTCACTAGAAGTCTACTTTGAATAAGTAGAATTCTCTAAAAGTCTTCACTTTTTGGAAAATGAGTAAACTTCTAGAGAATTCTACTCCAAACAGTCAATATTTTGTAATTTTGGTTTAATACAAAACTAACCCGCGCAGACTTCTTTCGCAGTCTACTCTAGAAAGTCAACTTTGGTCAACTACAAAACTAACCTCACTTTTAAGTAGACTTCTATAGAAGTCTGCTTGAAAAAGTCAAATATTTTGGTCAACTACAAAATTAACCTGTTTTTAGAGCAGACTACTATAGAAGTCTGCTAAATATTTTTTTTGTTATCAAAGAAATATGCAGACTTCCGGGGAAGTCTACTTTATTATTTTTCAACTATAAAACTAACCTCTACGTTGACTAACAGACTTCTAGAGAAGTCTACTAAGGCTGCAGACTTCTATAGAAGTATGCAGAACGCAGATCTGAAAATTTAACAAAAATGAAGTTTTAGAGCTACCTTGAGTTGATTTGAGCTTGTTTTTGTCTCTCCAAGTGCCCAGAGCTTAAAATCGAGATGTTTGTGTCCTTATCTATGCTCAAATCGCCGGAAAAACGAGATCCCAAAACTTGAAATTTTTTAAACGAAAATTTGAGAGTTTTTTGTTTGAAAATGATAGAACATAAGAGATAATGAGGTTTTGCAACAAACATTGAGCAAAAATGTGAAGATATTAGCTTTGAATGTAGCATTTAGAGCTTGAGTTTGGTTGTTATTGGTGGTTGGCAAAATTGATGATGATGACATTTTGATAAATATTTGGAAAAGATAAGGGTGTGTGTGTATTTTTAAAATTGTGTTTTTAATTAAATAATTTGTAAATAATGGTATTTGTGGTAAATATGAGTTTTGGAGAAGGGTAGAATATGATATTTTGAAAAATGATGAGAGAGAAGGTTATAATTGCAATTGACCAAGAATTGTGGGTTATTTGTAAAATCACCTCCGAAATTTTCGACGAACTTTTGACGGATTACCAACGAAATTATTTAAATCTCAAACGGCTATATTAACGTTCATAATTTTTGTCGGGAATTCGTCTGCAATTTCCAATGAATATACTATTTTCAAACAGCTTATTAAACGGTCATAATTTTCATCAGAAATTTTAGACGATTTTCCAATGGCCGAATAATTTTCAAACGGTTGATTAAACGGTCATTTACTTCTGATGAATTCCCGATGAATTTCACATTTACCTTAACGGATATTTTTTCGTCAGTAATTTGTCGAAATTTATCTCCGACGGACCTATTTGTCGATTTTTCATCGGAAAAATAAACGACGGAAAAAATCTTTCATTTTAACTAATGGATATTTACATTTTATAAAGAAAAAAAGAATTTCATACCAAACCAGTACAAATAATTTGGTTATCATGTATTATTGTTCATTGTTATATCCGTCACGTACAAACTACACAAATTCGATTTTTTGATTTTTTTCACAAACTACACAAATTCGATTTTTGATTTTTTTCACATACTAACATACGCAGCAAATACTAATTCGAGGTTAGTCTTTAGCACATATATGACTTTGACGAAAATGAGCATAAACCTACTGTGAAAGTGACTTGAAGGGTGATCGATCGATCCGCATGTCATGATCGATCGATCACCACCGGCTTCATAGTGTGATCGATCGATCCATAGGGGTGATCGATCGATCACTCCGTATTCCAAAATTATTTGAAAATTTCCTGTTTTTTCATATAAATATCTGAGGGTGAAAACCCTAATCCCCTAGCACGAAAATTGTA
>OVAN01009122.1:157-17303 GCA_900406275.1 Anastatica hierochuntica | reverse complement strand
CGTCATATAAGAGATTGAATCCCTCAACATCCCACTTAGCATTTTTGTAATCAAAGCTGGAGTTCACATAACACTTGACGTCATGAAACAGATTTAGGTTATCCACCAGCTTATGAAACACATTTCATCCGCAACATTGGACGAAGACAGTACCGTCGGTGTAAGCATGGGGGTTGATGGCTCGTGTAGTTCTCTGGCCACAGACATTGCAAGTGAAAGCAACATGCATGCGTCTATGAGGTGATTAGGTGAATAGTGACCACGAAAATGTTGACACGGTTTCTTCATCGGCGACCTTGGCAGGAAGGGACAGCCCTTCCATCCCGGAACCGATGGTCCAGCCTTTGACTGAAGCAGCGCTCAACACCAATCCCATGGCCTCGTCCTATAAATTAATATAAATCTGAAGAAATGATAAATGAGTTAACTACAACAAATCAAGAATTTGAGAGATGTAACTGGAGAAGGAATTTCATGAAACATCCTAAAACACTCAAAAATGTCACACAATTCAAATTCCACGAAAAGTAAAAACAGATTAGAGAAATAGTTAGAACATTTGACAGAGTTCTTCGATTTAGGAATTGAGGCACCAGGCTTGATGAGTTGGATTCCGATTGTTGTGGATCAGAATATTTGTCGTCCTCTGCATCAAAATAGACAAGAATCTATGGGAGATGTTCAGAAACAAAACATGATGAGATGATGAAATAGAAAATGGATTACTCTTTGGAGAGATGAGTCATGTCTTTTCTTTGGAGAGAAGATTGAGAGAGAGGAGGAGAAGATGGCAGTCGCAGAGTTTAAGGTCGTAGCTTCCATGGCTGATGATCTTCACAAAATTCATAGGAGGAGCTAACAGAGAATGGATTATTTTGTTTTCTTCGTACATATCCTTTTTTGTTATTTCTGTCGTTTCTTATTTATCACTTGAAAACGGACTTAAACACACACTCTTTAATGGGCTCGGCCCACACTAATATACATCATTAGAATGATCAGATTGTCATTTTGTTCACAAATTCACAATGTCGATAATGTTATGGGCTCAATGAGCCGTACGACCTAAGAAATTACCAATTCAATTGATGGTTTGATTTTTAATAATATTGAATATTATACATATTTAATTATTTTAAATGATACGTTTTTGATTTTTAAATTTTTAAATAATTATAATACCTCGTTTTAAATATTGTAAATATTTTGTTGTTTGTAGTTGTTGTGATTTTTCAATTTATTTTTTCAAATAATCATAAAATCCTAGTTAAATACCACGATTCAATTATCAAAAATAACCATTTCTCAAATCAGTACTTCATATTCTTTATTTATTAAATTGAGTTAATATCACCCATGTATAATAGCTTGCAACCAAAAATAGAACTGTCATTTGTAATTGCTAATTAATGAACTTAATTTTAAATATTTTTTTAGAAATTTTTGAAAACTGAAAAGATAATTGTTTACTAATGAACTAAATTAATTAGTTGAATTAATAGATTGAGTAATCAAATTATTAAAAGACATATAAAAATGCATAAAATATTAATATAAAAATCTAAAATTGGTAATATCACACATACATAGATAAAATTTGTTGTATTTTTGTTTTTCATGTCTTTTTAATTTTTATGTGTCCCATTTATGATTGATGATGTTTAGATTAGTCTAGTATCGAGTTCGGATTTGTGGTTATTTCGAATTTCAGATTTGGGTTTATATTCATAATTTTTAGATTTTCCAGTTATTTCGAATTTCGGGTTCTTGTTTAGGTTTTGGATTTTCGGATTTTTTTGGTACGAGTACGGATTCGGGTATGGATTTAGTTTGGATAATATTCGATATCTGAAATACCATAAAACAAAACTTGTTGAGGTATTTCTTTATTTAAAAATATCATATGACTAAACTTAGATTTTTTATAGTTTATATAAATTAGTTTTTAAAGATTGTATCTTTATAACTATATTTTTAAAGTCTCCAAAAATCTTTTGATTTGTCAAGGAGAAATTAGAGTCAATTTTATTTCTTTTAATTCATTAGATGCATTCAATAAAATTTTGTAAGACATATAAATTTTTAAAAGGTTATGCATTTCTCTTTTAATAGATAAGATTTATTATGATTGATAAATCACAATTTGAAGGAGCTGGTTACATACTAATTTGAAGGTTTCAACACATGATCAAATTAAACACAATGGGATGGTATTTACCAATCCTACAAGATTTTATGGATTTGGATGAACTATTGCTTATACGGGGAATCCAATCAAGTAGGACTGTTAAAAGGAATACCTTCGTCTGACATTTTACTATATCAGGAAAGTATATGGTTAAATAGGGATATCGTTTTCTAGAAAATCTGGTAATGAATGTTTATACATGTTTAGAAGAAGGACCTAGTCTTAATTAATGTATTGAAAGCTCATGACTGGAAATTGGATTGTCCGTTAAAAATAAAACACTTTATGTGGCAGGTAGTTTCGGATGTGTTGACCGTGTCATCACGTTTAGCACAATGAGAGGTGGTCTGTGATATTATTTGTAAACGTTGTGGCCTGGAGAAAGAAACAGTCAACCACGTTTTTTTCGAATGTTCCAATTCGATAAAGGTGTGGTCATTATCTTCTGTCCCATCATAGTTTCAAGTTTTCCTTCAAGCTCAGTATTCACGAATCTCAATTACCTTTCTTGAAGATCGCCTCGGAGTTTAGAGCAAGAGGAAATGCATTACCTTTGTATATGGATAATGTAGTTTCTATGGAATGCGAGAAATTAGAAGGTCTTTCAAGGGGTTGAGCCGGAGGCAAAGTGTACTTTGGAACATGCTAAGAGTGAATGTTTGTTATGGAAATAATCACAACAAATTTCCCCCAATGAAAGGCACAATGTAATCCAAGAAATAAATAGTGGTACAACGATTCAATGCAAAATTGATGGTTCCTGGAAACTTAGGATCTAAGGTCAGGTTTCAGATGGATTTGTGAAACCCCGGAGGATAGGACGATTTGGATCGGAGCCAGAAGCACAAGAAGAAGTTTAATACCACTACACTGCAAATGGAAGTTCTTATGTGGGCGATGCAAAAGATCATTTCTAGAATGATAGATTGTCAAGAGTTTGAGACAGATTATGCACATTTTATCACCATCATTTAAGATCCTGAAAAATGGCAAGCTTTCTCAAACTTCGATGACGAATTCTGCAAGTTTCACATTTTATTTCCGTTTTCTAATATTTTTTTAATTTTTCGCTCATTGAACTCCGAAGCAGACTGTCTAACGCGTGTTACCAAATCTCGTGATTTGAAAGTTTCTTTTGTAAATTATTTTCTCTCCGACTGGATGACCAATCATCAAATTTTTAATTAATTAGCGAAGAAAAAAATATTATGTCCACACGCTGATGGTAAAGTTAGTACTATTGGTAAAGTTCTTAATTTTTATTGACGTTTGAAAAAGCACTGACGGAGGTAAGATGAGCCACGTAGAAAGAGACAAATCACCGGACTCAGATAAGTATGAGCCATTTGGATCTCAACTTTTTTTTTTTTGGGTTAATTATTTGGATCTCAACTTGGCTAACCACCAAACCAAAAAAAAAAATGAGAAAGAATTTGTCGTGAATGAAATCTCTTTTAGAAATGAAAGCATTATTACGTTTTGTTATGAACCACATAATTTTTAAAAGATGGAGAGGATCTTTTATACGGTTGTAACCAAAACCACTTGGCAAAAAACAATCGAAGAAGAAGTTGTGACGAAGAAAAGAGCCACGTCACTGACTAATTTCTCTTTTTAGCTTCAAAAGTGTTTTGGACAATCTAAGGTAGAGCAACGTGGTTCCTTTAAATATCGCAGATTTCTTTCTACATTTTCATAGCCTACGTGTTTTGTTTCGGAGTTGCCAAATATTCAATTTTTGTTATTAATTTGGACGTCCGAAAATGTTGCAACTGTATTTTGTGTTCTTAGTGATTCACTTAATGACTTTGTTGATCACGACGCGCCTAACAAGTAAAACTGTATTTTATGCATTGACAATCAAAGAAATAGTTCCAATCAAACACTTCACTAAATCTACTCATAAAATAATTCCAAACACTACTGTTAAGATCCATGTGTTGCGTCCTTTCGTTTTAACAACATGAGGATTAGATACTAAATTTAAATTAATGTTTCCAAAAAGAAAACTAAATTTTACATTAATTATATAAGTTTATGAAAGAATTTGATATTTTGCCATATATGTAATAATTAACTATGGTTGAAATCAAAAAAAAAAAAAATTGAAACATGTTTCCTTAATTATTTACATGGTGAACCTTTCAACTTTTGTATTATTATGAGTTGTAAGCTTATTATGTGTTGCTAGTTATCTCATGTTGAACAATGATTGGTCAAGTATTGAAAGGCTAAATAAGTAACTAACTAAAGAAAGTTCAGGAAACAACAAGACTTATCATTTCGCATCATCCCGCCCTATAAATACGTACGTAGATCATTAGTTACACATATAAAGCTTCTACACAAACACAAGATCCATCTTTAAAGTTTAATAACCTTAAGTAAATCTCATTTGAGCCGCGCACGACAAGCTTCTCCTCAATTTTTGTAAAAACTCAAAAGGTTTAGAAATGGCGACCTCGTCGTTTAACATGCAGTCAGTCTTTGCCGGTGGATTGGCCACTCGCACGAGCAGAACTAACAAGCTTTTCTTCGCCGGAAACTTCCCTAACGTCAAAAAGAATTATCCTATGAGAGTGAGGTGCATGTCTGAGGTACGTACACCTTTTTCCACTTCCCTAAATCTAAACCTATGACTATGTAATCCTGACCATCAATTTGTTTGACTCTTGCAGGAAGATCCCATCAAGGAAAATTCTAAGGTATCCTTTTGAATATTGTCAATTATGAGCTTTTCTTTGTTCAACTATGAGTATTACGAGGTTTGTTCTACTATTAATTATTTCTTCCTACGTAGTCTCAGTTTTCGGAATAATTAAAACTAAACCCTCCTCTCTCGAAAAATAGATTTTTTGGATTTTCTTCATGTTCATAGATTTTTAGGTCTTATGATACTTTTTATTAATTTTTTTTATTAATTGATAATAATATATGATAAATTTTTAAAATATTATTTGAGACTGAATACTATTGGTTGATTATTTCATTTAGTTAGATAAGCAATATTTTTATTACTAAGTATTTTTTTTATTTGTGCATAAAAGTTTTTCGAACAGAGGGATTAACATTTTATAAAATTATATATTGTACTTTTGCACGTGTTTTAAAATTCACATTTTTCAGTATCATGTTTGTAAAGTATTTCACAAGACGCCTACCTTATTTTAGACTTAAATTGCTCAGCTGTATATATTAACCCTAGATAATATGTGTAACTTATAAATATAAATGAAATATATAAACTACGAAATAGTAAAATATCAATTATTATTAAGAAAATAATGATATATGTGTATATATATATGTGTGTATAAAAACAGAAATCTTGTATATGAATCACCAATAAAGCTCTATATTCTGTAAATTCAATAAAGTAGCTTTTGATTTTAATTTGATTATACAAGGTTACATATATTGCGTGAAAATAACTGTGATGGTAATTAACAACTGTTAATAGGTGAGCACAAAGTTTAGCGACTTGCTAGCGTTTAGCGGTCCAGCGCCAGAGAGGATAAACGGGCGTTTAGCAATGGTTGGATTCGTTGCGGCGTTGGCGGTTGAGTTGTCTAAAGGGGAAAACGTTTTCGCTCAGATATCTGATGGTGGCGTCTCGTGGTTCATTGGTACGACCGCGATCTTAACGCTTGCATCGCTTGTGCCGCTTTTCAAGGGCGTAACAGCTGAGTCCAAGTCCGATGGTTTCATGACGTCAGACGCTGAGATATGGAACGGGCGTTTCGCGATGCTTGGTTTGGTCGCTTTGGCGTTCACCGAGTTCGTGAAGGATGGAACCCTTGTGTGAGTGATCTACCTTTTTAATGTACTCTAGTGTGTAAAAAGATAAATAAAAAACTTTGGGTGATAACACTTTGTAACCGGTAAAGAACAGAAAAAATTGCCATATTATCCGTAAGTATTTTACGCTCTGTTTTAAAAAAATCTCCACCTAGACGAATTACTCTCCGTATCCTTTAGTTTATTCCGTAGTCCGATCTTTTTCAAGCATTACACTAATAACAAATGGAATTGGACTTTTAACTAAAATTGATCTAGAAAATCAAATAAAAAATATTATAATCACTAAAGATGTATAACTTAGTTGCTTTTGATATAAAAAAGTAAAAAAAAAAACATCAAAAAGACAAATTATAGGCTTATTCTATATTTATAAAAATTAAATTAATTTAAAAATATCAAAATAATCTAAAAACTAGTTCTCGATTAATCTCAGTTGAATCTCCGATTTTCTACCTCGACGTCAGACCCAATTTCGCTGCTCGACTAACGACTAGTGCGTAGCGAGTTTTAGAACCTTGATTAATTGTACGTGTTCAAAAGTTCTAGCGATTATAACTTATGCCAAAAATGTGAAAGAGGAATCTAATTAAACAAAGCGTAAGGCAGCGAAAGCAAAATTTAAATATAATTATAATTTATGAGATTTAGAAATCTATTATTATTATTTTATATTATAACATGTGTCAGTCTATAAGGTAGATTTTATAGAAAATTTTCTTTAAAATTATTTAACTCTTAAAATAAAATAAAAACAAGCCTAAAAAAGTTTTAATTTACAAGATTTCCACTATTTTTCAATTTTATATTCTACGGTTGGTTTGTTACATTTTCATTTTGTGTTAAGGATCAATATGTAATTTTAACAATAAAAAACGCGAACCATTGTAATTTAAGATTAAATAGTTTAAATAAAATAAGTAAAAAATATGTTCGTTATTAATAAAGTTGGATTAATTTTACGTTATATAAATTTAAAATCTATTTTAGAGTTCAATAGTTTATCATGGTGTTTTCAGATTTTTAATCATGCTATTTTTTTTTAATTCTCTTTATCATGAAATACAAAATTTTACTTTGATAAGAAAACACATATCCTAATAAAAATCTAACTATACGGGTCTTTATTACATAAATTATAAATTTAGGTTTTCAATATTATAAATATATTTTTAACATATGTTACTCTTATATAAGGCCGATCCTAATCTAGTTCACTATAAAGGCAAACAACACTTATTTATAACTTGTCATCTTATTTGCAAACCTCGCTAATAATAATACAATTTACCAACTACCTACTTTTGCATTGATCTTTCACTACAAACCTCTGGTATTTCGTGTTACGATGGATGAAAAATAACCGGAAATGAAGAAGGGAATGGTAAAACAAAAAGAACCAAAAATAAAATGATAGACACTTTAATACCACAAATTGTAGTCTAGATAAAAAAATGTAAGGGATCTTGATATCAAATATAAATGGTGTAAACAATTTAAAATGTGGAATAATAATGAAAGATGGAATTTAGGGCTAATTTGAAAAATGCCAGTAGATTAAGCATTAATTAAAAATTTAGAAAACACAAAAAAAATTGGAGGTTTTTATCAACAAAAAGCTTCTCATTTGGAAAAATGAAAAAGGGTTAAAATAGTAATTTCACAATTTTGGAATGGGAGAATGAATTACCGGAGGATCTTTGAATAGATCCTTATATTTCCCTAAATTTATTGGGCCTCCTTTTGTTCACTAGGTTATGTGAGTTAGTTTAACTTAGAGATGAAGTCATCCTTGTATATATATGTGTACGTTCTGTGGAATAAATAAGAAAATCCTTTTTACAAGTCCTAAAGATTCTTAACATAATATCATAGCATTGGCCTAACTACAAAGAGGTTTTTGCATTGATCTTGGTTGATTCTTTGAGAAACAGAGTAGGGAAAGATTTCATATTATGTTACGCTACTCTGAAACTTGCTTCGCAAACAGAGTTAGCGATTTACTTCTCTAAGGTGAAATTAGCTTATGTGATTCACTCATCATCATCAAACCTGGTTGGGGATGTTAGGAGAGAAGATATGCTAGAAAACTCCCGAGAGTGGTATGTCCGATGTATCTCTTATTTAACAAACCCCGAAAGACAAAATCATCGTACGGATTAACTTCTAGCGATAATTCTAGTACAATGATTTCTAAACCTTTGTTGTGAAATCCCAACTAAGAAAAGTGAGCCACAAATTTGAATCTTTCACTCAAAACGAGAAATAAATTTGGATTTGCGGATGGAGCTTTACCACAATCGGGTGAAGATTCTATTGATTTTGAAGATGGGTAGCAAACAATGATCTTGTCGTCTCTTGGATGAAGCTAACCATCGACGAGAGCATTGCATCCACCATGTCCATCTTTGATGATGTTCGTGAGCTATGAACACCTTCAATAGAGTTTAGGAGTGAAGAATGGACATCGTATTCAACGCTTGAAATAAGAATCGGCCACCTGCTGAAAAAAAGAATGACTACTAAGGCATATTACGAAAAGCTTACTCGATTTTGGAGAAGGGTGTCTGATTTGCAGCAAGAAAAAATGATGAAAGAAGTGAAAAAGGAACGAGAAGAGAACAAGCTTCATTAGTTCCTTATGGGACTTGTTGAATCCGTAAATGGTATAGTAAGTCATCTCTTTTGTCTCGATCCCATTGTCTTCGTTTGTAGAAAGTTATAACATGTTGATGTAAGATGAAGAGTCAAAGTCAATTGAGAGTTATGAGAATGAAAGATATGAATGAGTTATTTTTTCTTTCCAAACTACTCAAAGAACATGAAGCTCCTTCGATAACAGAGGTGGAGCTACAGTTACGTGCATTTTTTATGGTTGTGAGGGTCATAGTGCTGATAATTATTTTCATAAGATCGGATACCCATCGTAGTAGGAGGACAATCCTCAATACAAAGGGAGAGGTGGAGCAGGTCGGACAAATTAAATGGTGTCTGGTGGTGGTCGTGGGACGTTATCAGTGTCGGAAAATTAAAACAAAGTTTCTTCACCAATAACTGCACAATCAAAACAGGTTTCAAATTATTATGCAGGACAACCATCAGCGAGAAGCCTTCGTGTCAGAGCTAGTTTGATGTTGAATGGACCTCTCATGGATGCAGACCATGTCGGAATCAGCAGTCTAAACAATGCCCAATGAAAGACCATGGTTCACATTCTCAAAGAACGAAAGCTCAATGAACATGACCGCCTCTTCGGTTAGTATTTTATAGAGTCTTGGATCATTGATAGTGGTGCGCCTCTAACCACATGACAAGTTGAATTTCTAGCTTAAGTTTGTGATATGACTCCTATTTTGATCAAACTTCCTGATGGTAGATTTACTACTTCTACCTGAAACAGTAGTGTTCGGTTGGGCTCGCTTATACAACTTCGTAATGTTTATTTTTTTATCGTCTTCAATGTCACTTGATCTATGTATCACAACTTGCCAGAGACAATTGTTATGTTCTCCAAGTCACTGATAGACTTGTTATTTAGGACTGCATCATAATGATACTAATCGGAGTGGTAGAATAGGTGAACGAGCTCTATTTTTTTTTTGGGGGGGNTGGGGGGGGGGGGGGGATGGATGTTGCAGATGAGGTTCTCCAATTAGCTTCTTCTACACTTTTTGTCTGGCACCGTCATTTGAGACTTTCCAAAGTTTTAGATATTTTGCAGCTTTCGGATTTAAAAACTAGTTTTTTTAATTTTAAAATTGTGATATTTGTAATCGAGCAAAACATCTCAAAGATTCATTTTTCTTGTGTACTAATAAGAAGAGTTCACCTTTTCAATTGGTTCTTTCTTATCTATGGATTCCACATCAGACACCAACAATATGTGGTTCCCGGTATTTCCTCATCATTGTTGACGACTATTCTCATGCAATTTGGATATCTTTTATCAACTAAACACAAGCTCCAACTCACCTTCGTATTTTTTTGGCTCATGCTAAAAGGTAGTTTTTGAGCCGAGTAAAGACAACAATGGATCTGAGTGTATATGTTGATCTGGTTTCTCTGTATAACAAGGAATAATCCATGAAACTTCGTGTGTAGGAATTTCTCAGCAAAATGACGATGTGGAATAGAAATATCGGTATTACCTGAATGTAGTGAGAGCTCTTCAGTTTCAAGCCAATTTGACGATAGAATTCTAGGGTTATTGCACTCTTGTTGCTGGGTATTTGATTACCCGCACTACTAAGTCTTTATTGCAAGACCAGACACCATTTAAGATGATAAATCATCGTCAACCTCCTATAAATCATTTAAAAATTTTCCGGTGTCTTTGCTATATCCATAATCAGAAGCATTGAGGTGATAATTTTGCTACCAGAAGTCATAAATTGATTTTTTTTTGTTTACCCATTTAATAAGAAAGGTTGGCTTGTTTATAATCGTGACACGAGACTCGTGTATATGTCATGGGATGTGGTTTTCATCAAAAATGAGTTCATGTTTAAAGACATATCTCCTTCAGCGTATTCACCACGATGGATATCATCTTCGTCACCACAGATTGTTAATGACAATATAGTGGAATTTGACACAATGGTTTCCTCTGTTACTGGTCAGTTAAATGATCATACTGCTTCTTCTTCTGGTGTATCCCATGTTATAGTTGAAATGATCTTCGCTTCGAGATCAGGGAGTGACGAGTCTGATGTTGCCGATGCACAACTCCAGTCTTTGCCAAATTCAAAATCTTTTGGTGGTGCAGCTCCTCCATTTTCTTCGACAAACACCTCT
Organism: Anastatica hierochuntica; assembly: GCA_900406275.1. NCBI lineage: Eukaryota > Viridiplantae > Streptophyta > Magnoliopsida > Brassicales > Brassicaceae > Anastatica > Anastatica hierochuntica. The sequence goes on along the minus strand of OVAN01009122.1, from coordinate 6,523 downwards.
ACACGAGATGCGTCACCATCAGCACATTCGTCCATCTCTGATGTTCCCGCTGTTGAACCTGAAATGATCAATGTTGATCTAAATGAACCAGAACCCAAGTCTCTCAGTCGAGACCTTTAACAGAAAAGACCTCCGACAAAATTCTCAGAATACATTATTATCCTTGTGCATGAGTCGTACCTCTATGTTACACCTTATCCATTGGAAAATTATTTGTCAAGTAATTGATTTTCTACAGATTAGTAGATATTAATCTCGGCCATCACCTGCGGTTATGAGACATTGTACTACAAAGATGCGATAGAGGATGAAAATTTGAGATTTGCTGTTAAGGATGATATAGTGGCATGTGAGGACCTTGGTACTTAAACAATCAAAGATTTACCCCCGAAAAAAGCTCTTGGGTGTAAGTGGATCTATTAGTTGAAGTATAATACAGACAATACATTAGAAAGAAACAAAGCTCATCTAGTGGTGCATGAAAATAATCAAACTGAGGGTGTGGATTACATGGAGACATTCACTCCGGTCACTAAGATGATTACAATTTGAGCTTTCTTACAACAAGTGTGTTGCGCACTCCATATAGATTACTTCTTAATATAATCTCGTTCAAATTCATAGTGATTTTGAATTGTTGGAAAATTCATCATATGGACGTTTATAACGCATTTCTTCATGTAGATCCCCATGAAGAAGTGTATATGAAACTTCTCCCGGGGTTTCAAACTTCTAATAAAAAACAGGTATAATGCTTTTACAAATCATTGTATGGATTAAAGCAAGCTCACAAGTGTTGGAATAATAATCTTGTTACATCCTTGAAAAATTATGGGTTTCATCGAGATTTCTCATATTATTCGGTATGCTAAGAATTCTACTCGGATTCACGTTTTAGTATATGATGATGACTTGATTGTTGCGTGAACTTATTTGATGCTCATGAATGAATTTAAAGAATATCTTAGTGCTTGTTTCCTAACAAAAGACCTTGGTGTCTTAAGGTACTTTCTGGGGATCGAGGTAGCTCGGGGTCTAGAGGGAAGTTACTTATGCCAGAGGAAATACGCATTGGATATTATCTTGGAAATGGATATGCTTAGCTTCAAACCCATTTCATTTCCGCTAGAGTAGAACCACAAGTTAGCATTAGCCACTGGAGACTCTCTCTAGGATCCAAAGGCTTATCATCGTGGTGTTGGTCGTCTCATCTATTTTAGTGAGACACGTCCTCAAATGTCTTACTCTATTCAAATTTTATCTCAGTTCATGAGCAGTCAGAAAATAGAGCATTAAAAAGCAGCCTTATGTGTTGTTCGGTACTTGTATAATAGTCCATGTTAATAGATTCTTCTTTGAGCCAACACACCACTTAATTTGACGACTTGGCGTGACATAAATTGGTTTGCATGACCATTAAAAAGGCGTTCAGTTACAATTTAGTTTATAAAACTAGAGCGTTCTTCGCAGTCAGAAAATAGAGCATTAAAAAGCAGCCCTACGTGTTATTCAATACTTGCATAATAGTCCATGTTAATAGATTCTTCTTTGAGCCAACACACCACTCAATTTGACGACTTGGCGTGACATAAATTGGTTTGCATGACCGTTAAAAAGGCGTTCAGTTACAATTAAGTTTATACAACTAGGGCGTTCTTCGTTGTCTCGGAAGACACAGAAACAAGATATGGTATCTTGATCCTCGGCAGAGGCAAAACATTGTGCGATGGCAAACACTATAACTCAATTTTTGTGGATTCAGTGTTATTACCTACTCTTAAAATCGCCTGCTCAACATCGATAACATTATACTCAGATAGATTTTCGGCAATCAATCTTGCAAAGAATCTGGTGTTCCATGCTAGGACAAAGCATGTGGGTATAAATTGTCATTTTATTCGAGAGGAAATCACTCGTGGAATCATTACACCAAAGCATGTATCGACAAAGACACAACTTGTAGATATGATGGCTAAGACTTTGGGATGCAAGGAGTTTGAAAATTTTCTTTTCAACTTGGGTATTTGGAACCTACACACTCCATCTTGAATAGGGTGAGGGGAAGGGGGTTGGGCTTATGGGCCTCGGATTGTTCATATAAGTTATGTGAGTTAGATTAACTTAGACATGAAGTCATTGTTGTATATAATACTTGTACGTTGTGTTCTAAAATGTCGTCTAGGCATAGACCGTGACGATTAACTCTTAGGCGTTGCAATTAGACATAAGTATTATTAAGTGGAGTTAGGTGTGTCTAGCGGATCTAATAGGATATATGCATATCTAGGCATATCTAGACGAACCTCAACAGTTCACGAAATTGTTTGTTAATAACATCTATTTTTTATATATAACCCAATTATTCGTTTTATAATTATATGGTTAGAACTATTAAGATGTATAAAATGCATATTTTGTCTAATTTCATTTGTGATGTAATATATTTTTGAGATTTTTCAATAGATATCTTTATTCTTTTTTTTGGTCGAAAGATATCTTTATTCTAAGATCGATAATATTTGATATTTATAAAGTTATAATCTGTATTAAATAAAATGATATCCTATAAATTAAAAATATATAGATCTATTATGTAAATGCCCAAAACCGTTTAAAAATCGTCTAGATCCCGATTAATTCTTTTAGACGCTAGATCACCGCATGTTTAGTGCCTAACGCTCTCTTGAACATTGCGTATATGTTCTATGAAATAAATTAGCAAACCATTATTACAACTCTTACAAGTTCTTGACAAAATTCACGATGTTCTTACAAAAATGGAATTGGAAAGATTAGAAAACCTCATTCCTATTATTAGCAACTGAAACAATCGTGCTTGAAACAATCATGCCCTTATGTAAAAAAACTGGGCCAGTAGGTTTTTATCAAGCTATCATTTCTAAGTCCACTTAGAGAAACGTTCTTCTTGTAAGGAAAACAGAGGAAGATATAAAAAGAACAGAGGAAGTAACAAGAGCCTCATCAACTCAAAAGGCCTTCTTCTTGGACAATGCAAAACAATAGTCTTTGGGCCTCAGCATACAAGAGCCCATCGAGACAAATAAAACAAACACAACAGTAAAGTCTCTCCTCAACCTCACGACAAAAGCTTCAACAAAACAAAAATGGTGTTCAAAAGTACAAAAGAGAAGACCAGCCTGTCAAGCTCAGAAATCAAGACTCATAACCGTTTTGCAGTCTTGGATCCAACACTAAACTAGGATTGAGATATGTGTCCTCTTGATAGGTAAGGATAAGAATGAATATGTGTATAAATCTGAGACATCTCCTTTGTAATCGATCATTAAAAAAAAGAGAGAAATAAAGAATACAAAAGTTTAAGCTTGATTTGAGCATTTCTTCATGGTATCAGAGTCATGGAGCTTGAACCCTATAATCTTCCCTCTCTAAATATTGCAAATTGCGTCACCATTAGACTCAATGAGAAGAACTATTTGTTGTGGAAATCTCAATTTGAGTCGTTCCTTTCTGGGCAGGGTTTGCTTGGGTTCATCACCGGTTCTCTTCCTCAACTGGCGGTTGTTCTTCAAGTTCCAGGCATCAATGAAACTTCAACTCCTGTCCCAAACCCAGATCTACAAACTTGGACCAGGTCTAACCAAGTAGTAAGGTCTTGGTTACTGGGTTCTTTGACGGAAGACATTTTGAGAGAAGTCATAGGAGCTTCTACCTCTCACGAAGTTTGGATCACTCTGACCAACTACTTCAATCGAGTATCTTCATCAAGGTTGTTCGATTTACAAAGGAAACTTCAAATCACTCAGAAAAAGGAGAAGAGCATGGTGGAGTATTTGAAAGAAATTAAGAGCATTTGTGAACAGCTTACATCTATTGGCAGTCCGGTCAATGAGAAAATGAAGATATACGCAGCGCTTCACGGACTCATCAAAGAATATGAGCCCATAAAAATGAGTATCGAAGGAGCCATTGATACCTTCCCTGGTTCAAGCTGTGAATCTGTTGTACATCGGCTCATCAGTTTTGAGGAACGTCTTCAGAGCTACAACTCATAAAGCTCCATAAGTCCTCATCTTGCCTTTAACGTTTCTCAAACTCAAAGCTTTCCCAACTATCCTTATCGAGGCAGAGGGCAATCTTATGGCAGATCAGGCTACAGAAATAGAGGAAACGATAGACGTTTCACTACCAGAGGAAGGGGGTTTCATGAACAGATTTACCCATCCTCAACCTTTCATAATAACAGCTCCAATAATCAAGGAAATGACACGAGACCAGTCTGCCAGATATGCAGAAGAATCAGACACCAAGCACCAGTTCGATAATAATTATCAGGAGGATGATCTGCCGAATGCTCTAGCAGCAATGAGAGTAACCGATGTCTCATAAATCAGAGGTCAGGAATGGTTTCAAGACACAGGAGCGACTGCTCAGATAATAAACTCGCCTCACAATCTGCAACACTCTCAACCATATTCAGGAACAGATGCGGTAATGGTCGGAGACGGGAATTTTTTACCAATCACACACACGGGATCAGCAAGCCTCTCTACAATCTCAGGTACGTTACCTCTAAATGATGTATTGGTATGTCCTGACATTGCAAAATATCTCTTATATGTGTCTAGAATAACCAGAGACTATTCGTGTTCCTTTGAGTTTGATTGCGACTCTGTGCGTGTCACTGATAAGGAAACCAAGAGGCTGTTAACTCTGGGAAACACCCGTAGTGGACTGTACATACTGGAGAATCAACCTATTTAAGTGTCGTATGCATCAACACATCAAGCAGCTAGCTTTGAAGTATGGTATAGGAGACTAGCATACACGAACTACCAGATTCTCCAACGTATGTCTCAAAATAAAGTTATAAGCATCAATAAAAACTCTCAACCAGTTTGTGAAGCCTCTTACTTGGGGAAGAGCTCGAGACTCCCTTTTTCTACTTCTACATTTGTTGCGTCTTGTGTCTTAGAAAGGATACATTGCGACCTATGGGGACCATCTCCGATAGTGTCTAATCAAGGATTTAACTTCTATGCAGTCTTTATAGATCATTACGAGAGGTTTTCATGGTTGTATCCGTTGAAGCATAAATCAGAATTTCTTTCGGTCTTTCTTATATTTCAAGCCATGGTGGAAAACCAATTTGATAAAAAGATGAAAGCCTTCTAATGTGATGGGGGAGGAGAGTTTATAAACTCAAAATTCGTTCAATATCTACAAAGTTGTGGAATAAAACAACTCATCTCTTGTCCGCATACACCGCAACAAAATGGTCTAGCGGAATGGAAACATAGATACATTGTGGAGTTTGGCTCATCTATGATCTATCAAAGTAAAGTTCCTTTCAAATATTGGCTAGAAGTGTTCTTTACAACCAACTTTGTCATAAATCTCCTCCCATCAACAACGAAAATCAACCGCAGCCCATTTGAAATACTCAACGGACAGGTACCAAACTACACCTCCTTAAGAGTTTTCGGATGTTCATGCTACCCGACACTTAGAGACTATGCAAAGCATAAGATAGATCCACGATCTCTAAGATGTGTATTCCTTGGTTATAACGAGAAATACAAAGGGTATAAATGCTTGCTACAAACCACGAGAAGAGTCTACATAAGTCGACATGTCTTCTTTGACGAGAATAGCTTCCCATTTCAAGATTTGTACTCACACTTATAGCCAAAGCAAACTACTCCACTATATCAAGCATGGCTCAAAGGCTTCATCCTCAAACTGGTAATGATGGTCCTTGTTACACTGAAACAGAGGAGAGTCTAAGCAAAGAAGCAGAAACATCAACTCAAGAGGAGAATCAAGACATGCCATTTACCCAACCTCCTATGTCCACAACTCTAGTCCAATCTAGTCCAACTACACTTGCAGAAAACATCACCACAGAGACTCCAGTTCAAGCCATAAACACCAGCATTGATAATGATGTTTCTACCACAGATATTAGGGAGAGTTCGGGGTATACGGCGGGCTTAGAACCCGATCCTATAGGCAACAACTCTCCTATACTATCAAGTGGGACAAAAACGTCATTAAATCTCTCTCCAATCAGATCAGAAACACGCTGCCAGACTCAGAAAACCTCCAACAACAGCAAGTGTCAAATCAAATTGTTGTCGTGAGGTTGAGGAGAGACTTTGTTGGGGTCAAAAACTGTCTCGACGAAATCGATGCCTCAAAAGGGTCTCGGAAACAATGTTTCCTACTTCGGAGATGGGAATCGAAAGGAAATCAGAAAGCCCCGAGATTCTCATCGTTCAGGCTGCCTCTTCCCCATCCGGTCTTAGAGCTTCAGAGGTAGTCGATCATGACCAACCTCCGCATAAAGTCTGTCGTCCGAAAGAAACTAAGAGCATCCGAGTACCA
>OVAN01009121.1:391-17304 GCA_900406275.1 Anastatica hierochuntica | reverse complement strand
GAATTCCTCGGTTATCTGGTAACGGAACGAGGTATCGAGGCGAATCCAAAATAGATAGCTACTTTTCTCGAGATGCCGTCACCAAAAACCACTCGTGAGGTACAAAGGTTGACTGGACGAGTCGCTGCCATAAATCGATTCATCTCCAGATCTACCGGTAAATACCTCCCATTCTACAAGCTTCTTAAAAATAACAAGAAGTTCCTATAGGATGAGAAGTGTGAGGAAACTTTCGGATAGTTAAAGGCTTAACTTTCGGAACCCCCCCCCCCATACTCTCAAAACCACTAGTAGGAGAGCCTTTGTATATGTACGTCTCGGTATCACCTGCCGCAGTTAGCGGCGTACTGATACGAGAAGAACAAAACGAGCAGAAACATGTCTATTATACTAGCAAAAGGCTAGTAGACGCAGAAACCAGGTATCCTGCCATGGAAAAACTAGCTCTAGTTGTCGTAAACGCGACTAGAAAGCTCCGACCCTATTTAAAATCGCACTCGATCGTCGTAATGACTTCACAACCATTATGCTCGGTCCTACACAGTCCCAGCCAGTCTGAACGATTGGCCAAATGGGCAATCGAGCTCAGCGAATATGACATAGAGTACGGACCTCGAACCGCGGCCAAAGCTCAGGTTCTGGTAGACTTTATTATTGAGTTAGCCACCGAACATCTCGACGAATCGGTAACCCCAAAATGGACCCTCACGTTGATGGAGCATCCTCGCGGCAAGGTTCGGGAGTCGGATTGAGGCTTACTTCTTCAGCTGGCGAAGTAATTAAGCAATCTTATAGACTCAGCTTCAACGCCTCGAACAATGAAGCTGAGTATGAAGCTCTAATCGCAGGCCTGAAATTAGGAATAGGTCTTGGGATTCGAGAGCTCAGCGCGTTCAGCGATTCCCAGCTAGTGACCAGCCAATTCAATGGGGAATATGAGACAAGGGACGAAAGAATGGTTGCATACCTAAAGGTCATCCATAACCTAACCAAACAGCTCAATAAATTCTAGCTAACGAGGATCCCTCGCGGAGAAATCTCCTCCGCCGATACCTGAGCAGCTTTGGCCTTTACATCTAACCCCCTTGTCAAACGCATCATATCGGTCGAAGGTATAGACAAACCCATCATCAATATAGCTACCAAAGCTGAAATTGATAACGAAACAAAAGAACAACAGGAGGGTAGCCATCCTGAGGAAGTAGCAACAACAGCTACCTGGGATACCGCCCCCGCCCAAGTTCTTACAACATTTTGGTTCCCAAAAACCAAGATCCGTAACATCAAGAGGCATACCCCCGGGGGCATAACCCAGAACCCAGATATAGTCGTATGTGCGATAAGAACCTCCGAGAACAAAAAATCTTCAAAACCGAGTTCTCGAGATACCCCCTGGGGGCAAGACCTAGGCTCTGATTACTAGACCAACCTTTGAAGGCATTTCAAAAACCCTAGGCTCCTCAGAGCCCCGCTCTGAAAATACCTCTGGGGGCACGATCCAGGCTCCCAAAATTCTAGAGGACGACACGGAGCCTAAGAATGAGCCGGTACAGGAACCCCATGAATCCTTCGCGATAAAGAACTTAAAATAGAAGATTGGAGAATTCCCATTATGCAATACATTCGGGAGGGTATATCCCCCCCCCCAATAGGTGGGAGGCTTGAAAACTCAAAGCTTTAAGTGCAAGGTATTGCATAATCGACTCCGATCTCTATAAACGAAGCCGGTCTGGACCATACCTGAAGTGTGTTCATGGCCCCGATACCATTGAACTCATGAAAGAGATACACGAGGGATCGTGCGGAAACCATTCAGGAGGCCGAGCCTTGGCCATCCGAATAAAAAGACAGGGTTACTTTTGGCCCACTATAATCGCAGATTGCGAGATATACTCATCTCAGTGCGACAAATGCCAAAGGCATGCCCCGATCATTTACCAACCAACTGAACAACTATCTTCGATATCTGCACCCTACCCCTTCATTCGGTGGTCTATGGATGTCGCTGGACCATTGGTTGCATCAGGGAAAGGACAACAGAAACTACATTTTCTATTAGTCATGACCGATTACTTCACCAAATGAATAGAAGCTGAGGCTCTCCAGCAAGTAACTTAATTCGAAGTCGAAAGATTTGTGTGGCGAGACATCATATGCCGCCATGGAGTCCCCTACAAAATCGTAACAGACAATGGATCTCAATTTATATCCGACGATTTCATTGCCTTTTGCGACAAATGGAACATAAGCCTAACTTCATCCACACCGCGATACCCTAAAGGAAGCGGATAGGCTGAGGCAGCTAATAAATCAATATTAGCAAACCTTAAAAGGCGGTTGGGAACTAACAAAAAGTCTTGGTCGGACAAGTTACCTGAAGTCTTATGGGCATGTCGCACTACCCCAAAAAGAGCTACGGACGAAACCCCTTTCTCTCTAGCTTATGGGGTGGAGGCTATAGTCCCAGCCGAAACCTCAATTGGAAGTCTCTGGTTGAGCCTTTGTACTTCCAACCCCGAGGCAAATGACCAACTGTTGTTCGATAACCTAGACCTTATCGAGGAACACCGAGATGAAGCAATGATCCGTATACAAAACTACCTGCAAACCATGGCTCGACATTACAATTCCAAGGTAAGGCCTCAGAAACTCGTCGTGCGGGACCTGGTCCTGCGAAAAGGTTTCGATAACACCAAAGAGCGAGGCGCCGGGAAGCTAGGCACCAAATGGGAAGGTCCATACCGGATCATTCACATGGTACGACCCGGAGTCTTCAAGCTCATAAAGGTACAAACCGGGGTACCAGAAATACGATCATGGAACGCCAAGAACCTCAAGAAGTATTATCACTAGGACCTATCAAGACAATCAAACTATGTTAGGCTTGATCCCTCAATGAGCGCAGCCCCCACCATACTGAAGAAACACCAGATACGACCGAAGCAATCGCAGGAATCTGGACGATCGTTCCTAAAAGCTATAAGTTCTGATCGTCAGAAACCTGATGAACAAGTCTTGGACCACATCTGATTTGAGAATAAGCGTCCATGTTGTAATAAATTCAAGTTCAGAAAAATGAATAAAATAACTCTTTGCGTTTTATTTCTCAACAAACCTATCATCAAAATCAGGTTCCTAGAAAACTAAAGGTCTTAAAATCCTATTAAGTTTCTAGAAACCTAAAGGTCTTAAAATCCTATCGTCAAATTCAGGTTCCTAGAAACCTAAAGGTCTTAAAATCCTATCATCAAATTCAGGTTCCTAGAAACCTAAAGGTCTTAAAATCCTATTAAGTTTCTAGAAACCCAAAAGGTCTTAAAATCCTATCATCAAAATCAGGTTCCTAGAAACATAAAAGTCTTATAATCCTATCATCAAATTCAGGTTCCTAGAAACCTAAAGGTCTTAAAATCCTATTCTAGAAACCCAAAAGGTCTTGAAATTCTATCATCAAATTCAGGTTCTTAGAAACCTAAAGGTCTTAAAATCCTATTAGGTTTCTAGAAACACAAAAGGTCTTAAAATCCTATCATCAAAATCAGGTTCCTAGAAACCTAAAGGTCTTAAAATCCTATTAAGTTTCGGAAAACCCAAAAGGTCTTAAAATCCTACCATCAAAAACGGGTTACTAGAAACCTAAAGGTCTCAAAATCTTATTAAGTTTCTAGAAACTTAAAAGGTCTTAAAATCTTATCTTCAAAATCAGGTTCCTAGAAACCTGAAAGGTCTCAAAATCCTATCTTCCAAATCAGTTTCCAAGAAACCCGACAGGTCTTAAAATCCTAATGTCAAGAAAGGTCCCAAGGAACCCAAAAAGGCCTTGGACCTTATCAACAGAAGCCTGAACGGCTTAGCCAAAGCCCACAAAAAGAGTTGGGCTCCAAGAAGTCTAACTCTTGGAAGGTCTCGAACGAGCATGATGGATCCAGAAACTTGAATTCTTCGAAGTTCGATGATCACCTAGCAATTAAAACAAAGCCACCTCCGGCGCCTAACGACTTTTGAAACCTCAAACAGTCGACATAACTACACCCTATATCGATTTAAGCCTAAGGGCTCATGTTCGAGATATCCAAAGGTTTAAAATGAGGCCCAACTATAAGCCTCGATTATTGAACATGGTCGAATTAACAAAGACTCAGAATCCGAAAGAACTTAACGTTAAAAAAAGGCACATGAATGCCCCAAAAGAAACAGGTTTAAAGGCCTCCTCAGGCTTCCTATTCTAATAAGTTCAAAAGAGTTTAAAGGCCTCTCAAGGCAACAAGTTCCAAAAGCAAACAGGATTTAAAAGCCTTCTTAGTCTCTAAAATAAAGAAAAGTTTTCAGAAANAGTTCAGGGTGAGATACTCAGGCTTCGTCCATTTTGTCATCACCTTCCTTGGATACTTGGTCACGAACTTCACTTGGATCAATGAGACCTATGATGGAGCCATGCTCACCGCCTCGAGATTGGCCAGAAGCCATCACGACGGGAGTTACATCGACATTCGAGGTCTCTGACATCTGAGGAAGAGGAAGTTTGCTGACTGTGAAATCCGAGACCTGAGCTTTTCATACTTCTCTTTGGCTTCCGGGAAGAGAGCGACTAGCTTGTCACGTTCCTCCTGAACATTCGTGACCTCTTGGGAAATCAGGTCTTCCAAAAGTTCCATATTGGCCTGAATCTCTTGAACATGGATCTGAAGGGAGTTTTCTTCCTTCTTCTTTTTAAACTTTTCCTTCACCATAACAAGAACCTTCTCATAGGCTCCCATGATCTCCTTTTTTCCATGACGGACTGCAAAACGAACCTCAACATCCTTGTTCTTAGTCATTCCACTATTCACAGATAACAAGTCCTCCACCTGAGCCTCCAAAGTCTTCTTGGAGCTCTCCAAAAAAAGAAGCCCTCTTTCCCTTAACCTCAACTTCAAGCTTGAGATCCTCAATCTTCCCACGAGAGACCTACAATTGGGACCTTAGCTCCTCCACTTGAGCCTCGAGCTTCTGACATAGCAATCTTGAGTGGTCCAGCTGGTCTTTAGCCTCCTGAAAGGCCTCTTTAACATCTTGTAGCTCTCTATCATCAGGAAAACCTTTTATCTGGTTCTCATAGCCCAATAATACTTTGTTCAAGGCATTAGCTAGCTGCATAAAGATACAAAATAAGGAATTAAGATAAAAATAACGATAAAAGAAAGTCATAAACTGAGATCATACCTAACCCAAGTGGTATGCAACATCCAGGTACGCATCAGAGTTCGACAGCTGGGAGACAACAGGGAAAGCACATCCAATTTGTTTCAAGTGACGCATCAGCGTTTCTAGCTCCCAAGCATTATCCAAAACTGATTTGGACCCAGAATGGGCAAAGTTCCACGAACCTTGGCAACTCCTAGATGAGCCAGGTCTTGAGTTCCTCTCATTAGACTCAGTGCGGGCTCTCTTTGGAGAATGCTCAGGTACCTGACCATCCTTCGATTCAACAAGGCTCGGGGCACGTCTCTTAGAAGTCTCACCAGTAGCAATGATCATCTCGTTGCCTTTTGTCTCAAAACTGGCAGCCTCAAACTCCTCCCTGGACTTCTCAATAGCTTTAGGAACCTCTTTCACCGCTGAAAGAGGAATAGGAACCAGGGGGAGTCAAGAGGAACCATCATCCAAGACCTCCTTGATTGATTATCTGAAAGAGCCTGCCGAGACCTTGTCTCTAGTGCTGTCATGAGTCCAGGAGCTGCCAGTAGTAGTGTTCTGTTTGGGCTTGTTACAGAAAGACTTTTGGATTGGCATTTTTGGAACGGTCTCAGAGGTACTAGCGTCGGTAGATACGTCAATGGGAGCTTCCTCACTTGATTCTAAAAAAAAAAGTATATATTAAGATTCCTGGAATCAAAGCCGAACTGTGAGTAAATAAAAGGAGGGTAATGGAAAACAAGCCTCCTAGAAAGCTAACAGAAATAGGAGTGGGAAAAGAAGCCCCGAAGAAGTCAGGAAATCTAGCTCTGCTGATTCGACTAGAAGGGAAGTCTGACCACTTGGTGGACGAATCCTAAAGCTCCCTAACCATAGCCCTAGCTACCTTTGGGTCAAGCAGAGGAAATTCAGATGGACCTGCAAAAGCAAGAAGTCTAAAACTCAGTCAAAAGCAACTGGGGAAAATGTTCAAATCAATACATAGAAGCACAAATCATAAAGAAAAACCCCTAACCATCCATCAGACCCCAGGCAGAGCGTAAATTACGACTCATGGGGACTGTCTGAGGACCGATTTTGACAAAGAAGAACCGTTGACGCCAGTTCACGTCGTTGGAAGTAACCTTGAAAATCCCACGACCAGGTCTAGCAGGGAGATAATAAGTCCCGTTAGCCCCCTTGGTCGGAGGGCTCTTTTTTATCAAAAAAGGGACAACAATTCGCGAATTCCAAAGACATAACCTTTCTCTATAGATCTCGTTATCGAACCTAGAATCACCCGAAATATAGAAGGACAAAGTTGAGGGAGAGATAAGTTTAAATGATCAAGAAGGTCTAAAAGAAGAGGGAAGTGGGAATCTAAGATGACTCTTGGTGATGTAATGCTCGTGAAAGGAAAACCACCCTGGAGGAGCATCTTCCGGGGTTTTGTGAGTACCACTGAGCCTCGCCAGCTCTTTGGGTGCCTGGGCTAGAGTCATTAGGTTCACAACGTCTTGACCTGACAAAGACGAGGGCTGGTGGGGACCAAAAATAGGTTTCCCTTGTTTGATCGCGACAAGAGATTGAGCCACCATCTCTGTCTTGACAGCAACATCGGTGGTCTTGTCAATCATCCCAGATCTCGCTTGTAAACGCTTGCCTCCCTTCTTTGAGCCCTTCGAGCCTTCGACAGCATCTTGACCCATCGAGGTTGAGGAAGAAGTGAGCGGGGACTAAGGGAAGAGATTGAAAGGCATCTAAGACGAACCGATCAAGACCAGTCAGAGGACAAAAAAGAAAATCCTAGAGGTTCCTAATTTCTGTGGCTCTAAGAGAAGTGAAGGAAGATGAAAAGTTTTGCTCTCAAAGAAGAGATCAAAAGTAAATGAGATAGAAAGAGAGAAGTACCTTGGAGATCGTGGTTAGGAGGCGTGAAGTAGTGGTGTAAAGAGGTTAATGAGCCGTATTTATATCGCGTCAAACAGAACGAGTTCCAAGGCAGGTCGTCTTAGCTTATGATGGATCATCACCGTTGGATTGAAGCTGAGAGATCTCGATCGTTGATTTTAAAAAAGTTAAGATCCCTTTGAAGGATCTGTAGTTATCCGAATCAAACTTAGGCGGGATCACTTAATTGAGATTTCCACTTCATGGGCCATAAGCTTCAGGCCCAGAAGCTTGGGGGCAATTGTTGGTGCCTAACCCGCCAAAGGAGAATGAGGCCTGTTAGGCCCGGATCAAACAATATGAAACTATTTTCGTGCGAGGGGAGCTAACTGGAACAACGATGCTCCGATTGAAGCAGCCTCTTTCGTAAGATAAGTCAACCAAAGCCTCATTTGCGTAGGATGCCCACTAAGGAAGCAGCTCCAGCCTAGAAGTGGTTGAAGGGGCCTCACGCTTAAAGGGGAAGCTCGGTCAGAAGTTTTTAGCGAAAATAAAGGAGAAGGCTGAATAAACGGAGCTTGTTTGTTCTGAGAATGGAGGAGGAGATATCGTAGAATCAAGAGGCCTAAAGAAAGGTTGAACATGAATAAAAGGGAAGAAGAAAGCGGCAGAGGCTCTCTCTTGCATTCATCATCAACTACTATGTATACAATTTACGTTTAAAACAATTCATTCTTTGTGACGATTATCTTCCTTATCATTCTGTTGTTATTATTGAATCATTTTTAAAACCTTCTAAAGAATCAATACAGAAACCTCATTGTTCATCTCTCGATCCTAACGGTATTCTTCCCAAAGAGCTTTCGTTACTCACAATCTTATATAAATTCTAAGTGTTGGATTCGGTATCCACAGTAACCCATGAACTAGAACCATTGAAAAGACTCAAGAGAAGAGAAACGATGAAGGAAGGTTTATAATTTCATGTGCTTTTAAGGATTACAATTTTGAGGAAGCTTTGACTTACACCGGTGCTAGTTAGAATGTCATCTCACTAGAGCATGTGAAAGAACTTGGATTTTAATACAAGATCAAGAGAGGAGCATATCCCATCTTACATAGGGATGCATCTAAAAAGACTCATATGGGAAGGCTAGAGAACATTGAGCTATTGGTCAACAACACACTTGTTAAGTGTGACTTCGTGGTTGTGGATACTATGTCCAACCAAACCAAATTCCCATTGATCTTAGGAATGACATTCCTCCTTACTACCGGAACTTCAATAGACTTTGATACTAAAGAGCTCATTTTGAAAAGAGTTGACGAAGGAGTCTCCTACCCAATTCTTAAATTCAAGAGAAAGAATGATTTTTGTGGTACGGTTTACCAAAGGGAACCAAAGAGAAAGGGTAGAATTCGAAAAGAAAAAAGTCTATGAGAGCTCGGACAAAGATGGAGTTTGGGATTTGTCGTTTGAAGAAAACCCCAAGGAAAAATTGGCTCACAAAGACTTGGCCATTATGAAGTAGCGACAATGCATTCCATGGTCAACCCTCAAAGCTAGCTACAATCCCCATTTCCACAAAGGCAAATGAGTGAAAAACTTCAACAAGGTCAAGGAATGGGCGATAATGAAGTCTCCAAGAGGACCTAGCCATTAGGAGGTGTTCCTTGATCTCAGCAACTAAAAGAAAAGAAGAACGGTCAAGCTAAAGACTTTAAACAAGCGCACTTTAGAGGAAATCTCATGCATATCCTTTGTAAATATTTCATTGTAAGTCTTTAAATTTCAATGCTTTTCAATTCAATAAAAGATTATATGTCTTGGGATAACCTTGTTCCAAAGATATCCTTTTGAATAATCTTAGGTGCTAAGGGAGAACCAATCAAAGCAAGGATCAAAGCCAAAATAGAATATGAATGAATATTTCCAACATGTCACCATGACTTAGTAATTAAGAGCATTCCTTTGAATAAGGTAAGTTCTCTTGAATTCAAGCATTTCATTAGCATTTCACCACTTTAAAAGAATTTCAAGAGTGATTTCGCAAAAGTTTGATTTAAGGAAGCTTAACTCCTTTTGATCCATTTAAAAACCTTTGTTCCAAATTTTTCAAAAGCTAAACTTGATTTTCCCTCCGAAATGGGATTTAAAGATTTTAAGGGTGATGTTGATAAACTTTTGCCAAATGGTTATGAAAGAAATTTCTAAAGACCATTTTCGCAATTTTTGAAAATTTCACCAAATTGAACACTTAAGCATGAATGACACATGTTGTTTGAAAAAGAAAAAGCTCTCTCTCTTAGCTTGAACAATCGACATTTTCATAATTTTTAGCTAAGCTTTTGTGTTCTTGAAAAGTTTTAGAGAAACCTTCAGATTTTTCACAAGATTCATCCTCCTTTGCAAGCATTTCACAAGCTCTCTACTTCTCACATTCATATTTGCATCAAGAAACCAAAGGTATGGATAAAAACTTCTTCTCTTCTTTATGATGATTTTCGATTTTGGTAAGAAGAAGTAAATTAGATGTTGTTTGTGAGTTATCATGGTAGCTAGAGCTTAGTTGTTGAGTTTTCATGGATTAGATCTTCTTAGAAACAACTAAAATTTCTTGATTCATGGATTGTTCTTCTTGATGAATAGTGCTTGTGAATAGTGTTCTTGAGATAATTTTGGGTAAAATTAGTTTCATTGGTTCTTATGTTGAATTGATGGGACTTATGCTTGAAAACCTTGAAGAGTTTAAAGAATATACAATTTTTGAGTGATGTCCTTTAATGCTTGGAATTTTCGATTTTTTGGAGCTAAAAGGATTGCTTTTGAGCCTTTATTGAAGTTGGCAGTGTATAGTTATGATGATAAGAAGCTTGCTTTACTTGTTTTTCATTGTTGAAAACCTTAAGCATTGTTCATTACCATTGAATTTGGGTAAACTATATTAAGTGCACACTTATCTGAATTTAGTAAAGGTCTTTGAATGATTTAAATGTACATTCTCTTGGTGAATTTGGNCTTGGTGATTTTTATAGGCATCTTACTCATGACATATGCATCATTCGGTTACTTGTGATATTTTGAAAATGCTAAGATAAGGAGTGGCCGAATATTTTGATGATTGTTGAAGAAGAATTTATGTCCATGTGCATCCATTTGATATGGTATTGAGATTGAAAGTTTTGGTTAAGGAATTTTGCTAAGAATCAAGAACTAATATGACTTGCCCTTGAATGTTTAAACTTGATTCAAAGCTAAATCATTCTTAAGCTATTACATTAGTTCCTTGAAGAGGTTTTGAACTCACAACATCTACTATCTTTTGTAGATCCGAAAATGGCTTGAAGTGAACAAGCAGATGTCACCTATGCAAGTTGGTATGATGAGGAGATAAGCCTCTACTTGCATCACCAAGATAACGCCAAGGTCATTGGAACTACTTGGGTGGATGAGGACATTCTGAGAGAGATAGAGTTTCACAATCAAGTAAAATAATTGATTAGGAAAATGAGCATGGGGAACCTTCTATCAATGAACTATAAAACTTACGTCATCCTTATTTCCAATTCCTCTCAACAGTTAGCATGGTACAAGGACGTGGTCCTCCTGAAAGTGTCGTGTACCTCACATTTAAAATCAGGGAGAGCTTGTACCAGGTACCCCTTGAGGAGATATGTCAAGTGTATGGTTTCGATCCAACGAACGAAGATTTTGGTTATGGAAATGGACTTGAAACAAGAATACTTTGCGATAGAATAACACTTAGGTCATATGATGAGGGTTCGGCCAAGCTATCAAAGGTTCGAAACTCAACTATTCATTACCTTTTGGAGTTGCTTGGAAACACCTTTGTGGGAGAAGCTCGCCCAAACTAGTGAGCCCCTTGAGTTTGAAGTTGTTATTCCAAAGTGTCAAGATGATTATGAAGGGACCAAGTGGGGACATAATAGAAGACCTTGAGGGAAACAATGTCAACAACGGAGATGTCTTCATCTCTGAAATGTTAGACTATCATGAAGAGTTGAGGACCACAAGGAAGCCTTTTATCCGTATTGGCGGATTCCTCACGCCATTATTTCTTCACGTGGAAGTCAATCTTGAAAACTTCTCGAGGTTAAGAGGAGAAAGGAAGATGGATATGGGTCATCTAGTGAAGGAGAAATTCTTTTATGGTTACCACGTGTATACGAATTTATGGATGATCTACTTGTTCATAGATGAAGAGAGGCAAAGACAAGCGTGTTACTTGCCCCTACAAAAGCACACAACCGCGAAAAAGGATGAGAACCTTTAATTTCGTCTCCCTCAACATCTACTTGTCAACCGTCACTCCCTACCAAGTGACCAACACTTTACAAGTCCGACCCCAACGAGATACCACCGAACCAAGAAGAAGAAGAAGATGCTTTCAACATTAAATACCAATAACAAGAATCACCGGAGGGTTACCAAAGAAGTGAGTACAAAATGTACTTGGAGAGGAAGGTGAATGACGAAGACAAGGTCATGAGATAACAAGGAAACTTCATTAAACGGTTGTTGAGGAGGATGAAGAAAAACGAAAAATAAACCGCTACGCCTCTTCAAGTGAGGAAGTAAAAGAAGATTAAGACTTGAGTTTCCAAGGACCTCAACAACCAAGGCACTCGGTTGCCCTTCCCCCTTTGGTAATCCAGTAACCGCAAGAGCATGGGATGCAACCACCGAGAACTTCATACCAAGAGCCATCTCGGAGGAAACATGGGAAAGACCCCATCGGCCCTTCATCATCACGGCCGCAAAGCTCAAGACGCAACAAAAACGAGCTTAAATCTTCCGTCGAGTCCACAAGGCACTCATACATATGAGTTGTCACAAGGTATCCCTACTATCCTTTGTAAATATCATTTCATATTTTCGTATTTAGTGTGTGTTTTTAAAGGTCACTCTCACGGTTTAAAATTCACCGAGACAGTGAAATTTAAGGCCGAGGAGGTGATGCAATATGGGTGGATCAAAAAGCTGATCTGGAACTAAGTGATAGTGAAGATGAAGAGAGCTTGGGAGATGAGCCGGAGTTGGCGAATTTCAAGCCTGAAGAAACTCAAGATCCATTCATTTTCACTAATGGGCCTATTACTAGTTCTCAACAAGAAGGCTTCAGAACCAAATTGCAACATTGGTTTATCTAGAACCAATCTCAATTTCAGATCAAGAAGCAAACCAGGATTTAACCAAGACTTTCAACCATTTAGTTTTTCAGACTTGATTAAATTGAAATATCTATGGTGTTTTAGTTGGTTTTTAGACTTAGTCTATTTTCTTATTTTAGGACCTAATTTTAAGCCCAATTTTTGTAAGGAGGTCAAAATCTCCTAACTCCTTTTGGAATAGGAATTTTCGAAACCCTTAGGTAGTTTAGGCTATTTAAGCTTTGTTTCTATAGACTTTTATGGCATCCAAAGTTTTATGCAATTTTCAGTTTTCTCTTTTCTTTCTAAGAAAGTGAATCTCTGTTCATCTTTGAACAAACCTTATTGCTAAAGAGTTAATTCTCTCAGAGCTTCCTTATTCCATATCACAAAAGAGTTAATTCTCTAGATCTAGAATAAACCCTATCTAAAACTTCATCGCCATCGAAAATCATCTCTGTTTTCGCAGAATTCATTCTAAAAATTCAAATCTGAAACTTCTCTTTTCTTGTTCAGAAGATCCTGGATTGCTTTAGGAGGGGCATAATACTAATATTGTTTTGAATTTTGATGTTTTATTTTCTCGTCACACATTGAGTCATGCATTGTATATACTTATGATTTGTGAAAAAACTAAAAAATTTGAAAAAGCATATAGGATTTTGAATTTGAATTTTGATGTTTTCTTTTCTTTTCACATATTTTCTCTTCACATTTTGAATTTGTTTTCAAAGCTTTGCATATAGATTGCATCCATTTACAAATACTTAGTTTGTTAAGACCATATAGGATTTCATCTTGCATAGGGAACAATGATAGAACTACCTCATAGATAGTTGAGTTTTGTTTAATAAACAATGCCCTCACTAGAAGTAAGATGTCGCCTAGACCACTTTTTCTTAGGAAAATTCGTGATTGGAATTAACCACTTAAAGTCTTTGCGACAGTGGAAATAAGCTATCTTTTGAGTCAATTCCTATCTATGATGGCTTTGAATGAATGTTAATATCTTGATTATAGGCTTTGCCATACTTGACAATGGAAAATCACTACATTTGAGCTATGTTTTAACCATTTTTTTCAACCCTTTCTTAACTCAAATGGCTACTCTCATCTTTTGAGTAGTGACAAAACCTTGTAAACCCTTAAACCTTTCTTTCAAAACCTTCTATTATTTCGACATGTGAGGCCTCTTTTGGAGAGTGCACACACGGGAAAAATCTCGAGTGAATTGAAGTTGAACGACAAAGAGGATACTTCCTTAGAGTTAGCCTCACTTTAAGGCTAACTAGAGTCTTAGGAGGGGAAAATCTTTGTGGTTTTATGTTTGTCTAAGTCTTGGGAATGGTTAGTGTGTATAGAGTCAAGTAGATGTTCCTTATTGCACATATGATCCTAGGTTGTTTGAATAAGGAAAAGAAAAACAAACAAGGAAATCGAAAAAGGTAGAAAGAGAAGTGAAAGAAAAAAGGCACTAGAGATTAGTACTAAGTTTAATCTCTAACCTTAGAAAGTAAAAGCTTAGAGAGTCCACCTCTAAAAAGAAAAAAGAAAGAAAGAATCCATGTGATTAGATAGTGGCTCTTAAAATCAAAAGAAGGTTAGTAGCTAAGAAGTTTAAAAGTTTAAGAATCTCTAGTTGTCTACAAAAGGAAAAAGAATGAGTGAGTTTGGTTCAATAAAAGATTATGGTTTCTAGTTTTAGGATGAGAAATATATCAAGTAAGTGTCTAGATCCCTAGGAAGTAGTGGGGTGGGAACAATTAGAGGAATGAAATGCTTTGTATGCATAAATTGTTCGGATACCACCTTGCTTTTGACTATTTTCTTGCACTACTTTTTCTTGAGATAAACCACTTTAAATGGAGTGAACCCTCTTCTTTTTACACTTCTTTACATCAACCCCTTCTTTGAACTCCAAACTGAATTGATGAGATGCATTGCCCATTGGTAAAGAACTAATGCCTAAGCTGAATTGAATGTAAAAAGTAATTGGCAATGGGATAGTTTATGGATGCTTAGCTTAGATTCTAAGAGTTGGTTTTGTGATGATCATGGAGAAGTACATAGACTCTTATATGATCTTTGCACCATTTTACTTTTTTGAGGACATTAGGCATAAGGCTTTACTTTTCTTATCTTGGTATTGAGTTCCCAATTGCAAACCTCATTTTCGGGTTTGGTCTTTGTTGTTTGCTTGAGGACTAGAAAAAGGCAAGCCTGGGGGTGTTGATGTGTACATATTTTCTTGGATATTTTAGTGCATTTCAGCTTAGTTTCATCCATATTTAGGTTGTAAATTTTTGCATATTAGTCTTAGAATCAATGAGGTTATGTCTAGAATCTAGTTTAGGATCTTATTGCATTTGCTTGTCATTTCCTTACATTTGTAGGAGCAACTTTGAGATTGATTCATGGAGGCTCTAGAGGTGCATTCAAGGTGGATTTGGAGCTAAGGAATCAAGGAAAAGAGGAGCCAAATGCTATGGGAGAAGATGGGACCAATTCGAGCATTCAAAGGAAATAAGAAGAGGCCACAAGGTGCCAAGGTGACCAGTTGTTGACCTGGAGGTCGACAGTGAGGCACCTTGAATCGACAACTGTCTCCCTTAGGACCTTTGCTGCCCAAGGTGATCTACTTCTGAGTTGTAGGTGATGGTATCCCACTTTTGGGCAAAGACTGCACACCTTGACGTGAAAAATGCTTTTAGGACACCCACACTTCTTCCCTTTAGTATAAATAGCTTCTCATGTGAACCAAAAACAAGGGGATCATCAACTTTACTTTTCTTTGAACATCTTTCATCTATTTGGAGATAAAAAGTATTGTAATAACTTCTTTAACACTTTTGAGTGGATTTGGATCCTTTCTTTTCATCTCTTTCTCATAGATATATTTCTAAGAACATGGAAGCTCAAAGACCCAACTCTTGCCTTTCGATTTTAATGACTCTTAGTGAGTAGATCCTTCTTGGATCTTGAGGTGTAGTAAGCTAGGGTCAGATATATCGTTGTGATGGATGATTAGGCTATATTTTAGCATATATTCCTACTATATCTTGTTTAGTTTTTCTAAAGTTCATTGCTTTTTCATTGACGCCTAGAAAGTGTTCGATGAAATGCTTGATAGAACAAGATCTATGTTTTTTAATTTGAGCTATGAGAGTAGTGTTCCCAATGGGGAAATCAAGTTGTTAAATGGTTAAAATGAAAGTAGTTTACTATCACGTACATGTTTAGATAGGCAACAAATTTGAGCCTTGTAACGTGTATAGGTGTATAGATCTTCACCACGAGAGTGGGTAGATCGATTAAAGCGGGATCCTTAGCCTAGAAATAACTTCAATCCTCTAATAAAGCCTTAAAAACGTCCATCAGATCTCTAGATCGACCCTGAACCAATTGCTACTATCTTAAGATCCTAGCCTTTTATTGTTTACGTCCAAGTTCACTCCTTTATTTCTCATACTTACTTGCTTGCTTAATTATTGCTTTCATTTATGCTTTTATTTATGTTTGGCCTTGTTGATCGCTAGGTTTAGTGGAGACCCGTGACAATCCCCATCTAAATCGACCACATAGACTAGAATTATTAGTGTATTCCCTTTGTTTTGGTTCTAGTAGTCAAATCTTTAAATCCTTGGACGTCCCTAAAGTACTACAACTTGACCCCGTTCTCTTGCGGGATTCCGAGTAGGCTTAGATATAAACAGTAAACTTGGCCAGTGTCACTAAGTTTGGCGTTTCTTCTTCTTTTAGTGGTTAGGGTTGTTGATCATCACTTGGAAGCATGGTCCTCTCATTTCTTTCTTCTCAATCCACTCCTTAATCTTGTAGAAATTCTTGATACCTTTACCTTATTGAAATGGGGACTGTAGCTATCCTTTGGCTTGGAGAAGGGCTCAGTTGGTGGTTCCTCCTTTGTGATTCGTTCCTACATTGTGAACTATGTTGAGGTCGAAAACGGTAACATCGAAATCGACGCCCAAAAATTCCGGAGGCCTACTTCGAAACGAGACAGAACCGCCAAAGGCATCAAAGATGCACTTCGCTTCGGAGGAGTGTCTGAACGCAGATTGACGCCAACGAGTTCTGGAGCCGATCTAGGCGACAACTTAAACCGAGGATGAGGATCCTACTTGGCGCCAACTGGCGCCAGGACAAAGCGCGGTCCTTGGTGCCAACTGGCGCCAGGACCAAGCACGATCCTTGGCGCCAACTGGCGCCAGGACAAAGCATGGTCCTTGGCGCCAACTGGCGCCAGGACCAAGCACGGTCCTGGGCGCCAACTGGCGCCAGGACCAAGCACGGTCCTGGGCGCCAACTGGCACCAGGACCAAGCACGATCCTCGGCGCCAACTGGCGCCAGGACCTAGCACGGTCTTTGCCGCCAATTGGCGCCAGAACAAAACACTTGTCTTGGCGTCCGTTGGCGCTCAGGCGAGGATAACGTTCAATCGTAGCCCGATGACTGAACCACGTCCCTTCCGATCGACGCTTCCTTCGAATCGTCATTTGACCATCTCTCGTGGCGTCTCGACTGGAGTTTACGTCAAACCGTCATGACAAGAATCATAAGGATTCGCGCTTTCCGTGGATTTCGTATCAATCGCGTAAAACGACGACGGTCATACTGAAACACCGGAAGAGTCTAAACTATGCGACTGACCGCGTAAGTCTACGGAGCCGTTGTCGCT